>BRZM01003199.1:17730-40345 GCA_033238685.1 Lates japonicus | reverse complement strand
TCTTGGAGGAATCTTTGGCCGAGTTAAGCTTCATAAATGAAACCCCACATCTGCACATCAGCCAGGGCCTGAAGACCAGCTGTAGAAGTGATCTGGAAGCTATGAAGCAGATGGGGTTCCAGCCTGATTTCAAGCCTTTTGGCAAGCAGAAAGGAGAGCCTGGGTTCAGAAATGAATTGCAGCAATTAGGTCTGCAAGAGAAACAATCGTAGTTATATTGACAAGAGAAAAATGCAAACCTAACTACCTGGTGACAACAGAATGCGCAAAAGGTGTCCATAATCCAGTGCTTTAAAGTTCTTCTGGGATATGCGAGATTCCCAGTGTAATAAAACGAAGCAAAAGAGACAGCTGGGTGGCTTCTGCAAACAGTAGCTGTGAAGTAACTGTTTCATCATTCCAATATATGGCTTCATTGATTTACTCTTTCTTTTGCAGCATCTGTTTATCACTGAGCCATAATCCTGTGCATTCCCTGTGGGGATATATTCATGAGATACACTTTTTTTTCTTCATACAAAACTTTTAGCTATGCAGGCATGAGCTGTGACACTTAGTGCATTTAAAAAATATATTTTCTCTGAACACAAGGTCTTTTTTTTCTTCAAAGTGTGATCAAAGCATGTTTAATATGTCAGAGTGAATCACTACAGTATGATGAAACTGGCTGCAAACAAACACAAAGCACATTTGAGACCACATTTTGCTTATAAAGCACATTATTCTAGTGAATTCAAATCCTGCATAACTGAGAGAGCCTACGGTTAGATTAAGTCGCCAAAGGCCCCCCAATTATCAGGGTTGTGTGCCTCTGCAATGCAGCATATCCATAAATGCAGAAGTCACCCTCTTCACTTTAGCCTAACAACCCTCCTGTCAGTTCAGAGTCTATTGAAAAACATCAATGTATGAAAAATCTCAAGGACAATCAATAATCTAGTTGCTGCACCTTTCTCAGACACAACAGCATAGGAGGCTAAATTGGTCGACCGGGGTGTATGATGAACCATTTTCGAACCCAATTGGACTTCAGTGGCCATCAGAAAAAGCTCTTATTCTGCACCAGGTAATGGTTAGCTACCCTCCCCAGCAATATTAGATGTCATTCAGTGGGCTGCCGTGGGGACAGCAATTACCCTTGTGCTAATGTCTGCCTGCCCACTCCATCCCCACTGCCCACTGGCTCCATGATTTCTGCAACTGGCTCCGACCGGCCACTGTTTACAGTGGAGACCTCATCAGACACAGATCCTCCAGATTAGATCAGAAATCTGACCTGCACGTCTGAACAGGCTCAGCCTCCGGCTAATGGCCACAGCTGGCTGGAGATCAGGTGAACACAGAGACGTTCACATAGACACAAGTACGTACATGCGCAAATACACACTTTTTTACAAGGACATTCACCCACATCATCACAATTACATCAGTTTAAAGGCATACACAGACACAGACCCACAGATACAGCTGGGCTGCAAGCAATGAGTATTTTCACAATTAAAATTGCACTGATTATTTTATGAATAAACCAATTAATTGTTTAGTCCATAAATTGTCAGAAAAGGAAAACTAAACAAAAACCATTACAGTCACAATTTTCAAATTAGTTCTTTCAAATTGCTTGTTTTGAGCAACAATGCAAAAAGATAAAAAGATATTCAGTTTATTGTTACAGATGATGTGGAAAACCAGCAAATGTTCACATTTGAGAAAGGAGAAACAGTGAAGTTTGGGCATTTTTGTTTAGAAAATTGATAGTAATTGATTGAAAGTAATTAATCTGTTTTTCAATGAACTGATTCATTTTTTTCAGCTGTAAAATACACATCCAGTATCAGTATATATATGCAGTCGTTTTATGCGAATAAAAAAGACAGTATTATCTTATTGCAGATATATTGTTATGTTGTATAGGTGTATATGTTCAATAATAAATAACCAGAAATTGCAGTACAGATATGCCAAAGTTATGTTTGGGGTAATTTAAAAACCTTGTCTCCATTACATAGTTTGTCTATCAGAGAGCAGTGATATTTTTATTTCTCAGCTGTAAAATTGCCTGCTCAGTACAAATCTTGGTGAAGTGAACTGTTAAGCGTTAAGTTAAATTCTGAATATTGGCTGATATATTGTTATTAGACTTTTTAAATTCTCAAAAACTGATGGCAATATCAGCATCAAAAGTTCATCACTAGTTTTGCGCCAACATACTTACAAAACGACACTGTGTTGTTTGTGCAGAGTTTACAGAGGGACTAAAAGATACTCACAGTGTAGCTAATTGATGTTTATTGTGTTACATACAAACAAACATACCGTAGCGTGTGGGTGCACTCTGCATCACATATGCAGGGGACGCTGGGGAAATCAACCTCTATAGCTTGTGCTGATGAGACACAAGCTTATAGGCTAAATACTTCTTTGCCAGCCAGCACTCATACAGTATATAGCTTACACATCCTGAGCACAAAGACGCAGCAGATGGGAGGAAGACATGGGGGATAATTGCACTGTTTCTACAGAGACATTAGAATCAATTTTTATTCACACCATCAGTGCATGAAGTTCGCATTTGCACATGCCAGCGCACAGACACGCGTTCTACTAAGGATATTACCCCAGCCCCTTGACTTTTTGGTTCCCCGTTCTTGCGCTTCACACATGTAGCTGCCATTCAGTCTTTTTAAATCCAAGCCCCAGTCACAAGGGTCCCTGCCAGAGTCAAGACTGCGACCCCAATTTCACCTGCAGTGAGTGGATGACTGAGAACTGTCACCTTTGTTCAGAACTAACAGTGCATCCATCTGCTTTCGACACTCTATAGGAGGCTGTCTGTGGCTGTCTTGTGCCTACATGAAAGGATAAAAGAAAGTGAGCCTCAGTTTGCTTTGTATAGGATGAATCCTTGTCAGGAAGGAGAGGGATTACTTCACAGCAGGAGGCCTCACCTCATTTATCTCCCTCCGGTCTGAAGCTACAAATATCGAAATGCAGTTGTAGAATTTGCTCCGTTGTTGGAAGTAGAGATAGCAGGTTTATGAGAAATTAGAATAATTTTACAAGGACATGTCTTGATGTTCAGCATGGGCACAGCAGGCATAACAGAACCTCACATTCAGTGAAAGGTTTTGAGCCTGGGACATGAAATGTACATTCATCTATGTATTAGCCATAAAATCTCAATGACATTGGATATTTAAATATGCATATGCATTCACATTTTAACAATGAATCATAATGTTTGCATTCAAATTTGCAAATGCAATGCATGCAGCCACAGAGCATGATGACGATAGTGAGAGGAAATGTACCATGTGGAAGTTAGATATGAGTAGGTGACAGGAAATGCTGGTATTTAAAGAATTGGATTCAGAAGCTGGCAGAGAATTGCTGGCTAAGAGAGGGTTTTCTTCCTCCTGTCTTGGGAATGAATAAAACAGGGCACATATATTTCTGCTACAGTTAGCAGACTGATTTGTGATATTTTCCATAAGTTATTTGCTCGCTCTTCCCCCATACTTTCCCCACACTGATGCATTTCATCAGGTTGTTGTTATGAGGGTGATGAAAGAGATGAGGATTGATGCTATACTGTGCTATACTGTGCTCCAACTTTCATTTATATCTCAAAGGCAATTAAGCTAATGGTCTTGTACACAAACAAAGAAGATGAGAGTGCCCTCCATATACCTACATATATACCCTCAAGTCTGCTTGTGATTTCATCCCTATTTATCAGTCATCACCCACTTTTGAATTACAGAACTGTCTGAGAGAGTGTTTCTCCACTTCTCCATACAGCTGTGCGTCGGCTAAATGATAGCTCTGTTCGCTTCATTTCCCCTGTTGCGTATATCTTTGAGCGGGGAACCACAGGTGCCCTTTCAAGTAATCCATTTCCTTGTCCCATATTTGCATATATGCATAATGCATGACAAAATGGCACCCCTAAGAGAGGGTCCAATGAGCGAGCACTATTTTTAGTATGCACCTGGCATCAGTGCCACCCATCCTGATATCTCAGGTTCAATTACGAAGGTTTGGTGCGGTAGCCACAATGAAGGGCTGGTGTGTGTGGGACCAGGAAGGTTTTGTAAAATTCTCCCTGAGACTATTCTCCCTGCTCTCTGTTCCCCAGAGTTAAGAGTTCCCTCACAATGCAATCAGGCAAACGAAAATATTAACACGCTTTTGAACAAAACATCACTCAGTCAAGGCAGCAGTGTGAGAATAAAGGATGCCTCCATCATGCCAGTATATCAAAAGAAAGGAAATGCACTAAAAACACTGCCACTCTCTCACACAACAAAGGAGAGAAAATTAAAAAAATACAGATGAAAAGAAATGGTACTATTTTTCATTTTGACATATCTTCCATCAGATTTTTGTCTGTGCCCTGTCTATCTGTGTGTCTGTCTATGCATGTTCTCCCCGACACACTCCTCTTCTGCTCAAATCAATTACATTCAGTTCAGTGGGCTTTGCAGGCATGACAAGATAATATTGTCAAACTATAACAGTAAACATATTAAAATCTTGAAGCTGATTTCCACACTTTCAGTTTGCAGTTTGTAGATTGTATCACATGAGTAAATATAGTAAACTCTATTCCCAGATAAGTCAGCCTCATATAGCAGTGAATTTCATCTCTCCTTTTTCCCATCTCTGTCTCTATCAATTTTTGTCTCACTCTGTATTATTGGTCTGACATGTAAATATACTTAGTCTGATTCAGTGGATGGAATTCAAATAAGCACCATCCAAACCAAGTATCTTAACCTTACAGCACACAACATTCCCCAGAAAAGTAGCAGAGGCCTGTTTCATCCTATAGAGTACTTTCTACTTGTGGGGACATGATGAGTTGTGTGTGAAAGAAGTGGGACAGCTTCCTTTTGAATGACATTATCTTCAGCAAAGTCCATTCTGCCTACCTGGTCTGCAGGGCACAGATTTCTCTCCAATTTCGTAGCAGACTGATAAAACGTTCTGATAAAGTTTAATGTTACTTGTAATCAAATCAAGATTGGAAACATTTTATATCATTTTGTTGCGTCATGCTGTATTTCCAAGCAGTCCCAAATTACTTGGTGCATAAATGTTGCATGTGGGTGCCTGTGTGTGTGTGATGACGGTAAGTCTATTGTAGTATGAGGAGACAGACTGAGATTACTATCTCCATGATGGATTGCCAAATGCAGCTGCTTTAAAATACTATTAGGACATAGTCCCTGTCTTGCTAAAGGGTGTTCGCTAATGTATTGCTTCTCTTGGGACCGAGTTTGTGTCTGCTCTAGTTAAAAAACTTTGCAACAAATGCACCTACAAAACAAGACAGCAGGGTTTCTTTGTGTGCGTGTAGAATCAGCTAGCGCAGAGGAAGAGAAACAGCAAGAAAGCTTGTGTTCACTGATACAAAAAACAGACGGTCACACTCACTGCTGCATCTTCAGCTTGCCTTGTTTTGGCAGAACAGTTTGGTTATGCAATTAAAGCATATAAATTGATAGCACAGCAAAACAACAGTCCCAGTTTAATTCCTGCCTAATGACATTGCTGCTAAGCGGACCCCTGCCTCTAGAGGTGTAGTACAGGAAAAACCTCATTAACTTTTTTTTTGTGCGCGAGTCCCTCATTATTATTTTTTCTTCCCAGAGAAAAGCCCACCCTTATCTGCTGAATGATTAGAAGTGCAATGAGGAAAATTTTTAGTACACATGTAACCCACACAAAGCCCAGCAGGAATGTCCCCTGGAGAGATGCAAATGATCCTGTTTTTCCGTGCATAAGTGGCGAAAGAATGAGAGAAGGAGACAGGACTATAAATGGTGGTGGCATTTCATGTTAGAGTAACGACAGCTCTAAATACACGCAGAGGTTGTAGTCTCTACAGGCCGTGTTTATGTGTGTGTGCAAGTGTGTGTAATTTGTTTTTGTTTTTCCCATCTTGAGGTCAATAACTCAGCCATGACATAAATGATTTATGCTTGGTATCATCTGAAAATGTTGGCTTCAGCATGGTCCAAGTATTGATCGCTAGGTATTGACTGAAGACCAAGGTGTCAGATTCAATTGGGAAAACATGAGGGTGCTGTATTAATGTGGTTTTGTTTTTTTGCTCATTAAGCTTATCCTCAAACCTCTCTGCTTCTGAGTCTATTGTTAGCTGACAGGAGTGTACAAGTGATGTGACTGTATGTGCAGTTTATCTGAAAGTTCATTTTCAGCTGGCAGTGATGCACAATTGAGAATGGTCTGAATAAAATTCAATTTTGTTCCTCTGAATAGCATTAAACATATGGGTTGGTTTTCAAGCAATTAGCTTTGTGTGAGAATAAAAGCATAATTTTTTGTGTGATTTAACAGCCTCCCTCAAAGTCCTGTCATTCAGTTTACTTCTCTTACTTGTCATTTACGCATTTAGCTTTTGTAATGGAATTTTACCTCCTCTTGGGTTTTATTGTCAGCTTGCCTCTTTTGTGAAAAAAACAACATTCATGTCTTTGGTCTTTGAGATGCCTCTAGTAATAATTTATCTCACCTGTACAAATATGTGTTTTAGCTCTCTTCTTTCTGGGTTTTACCATTTATATGTGTGAATAGATAAACTCCTAAACCAAGAAATTGCATTTTTTTCTGTGGCTTACAAGCTTAATCCACATTTGGGGAAAAAAGAGCTCACAAAGCCAAACATTATTCCAGAACCTAAATGCTAGGGTACACCCAGCTTTTGAAATAAGTGCTTTTTCAGGACAAACTGGCAAATGCTAAAAAACCCACAGTCCACATGACAAAAACCTGCACTTGTGTGATTGACTGAATATTGTTCTTATCCAAACACTGCACTGCTGTCACTCTCTAGCCTCAGGGCTCACTGTTCGACGACTGACAGATACAACTGCTGTTGAGAAAAATGCAGTTTTATTTATTCTAATTTAATTTAATGTCAAAAGCTGCCAAAAACCCATCAACTACATTTTTTATAGAACAGGAAGTACATCTTTTTCTCAGTGGATAATTGCCATGAGTTTATCTGGGCTCTAAATAAATAAATCACCTCCATCTGGTGGTCATTTTCTTTCTGTTTTCTAGGTACTCTGTGTATTTGAGTGTCTGTGGGCTGTGAGTGAGTGTGTGTAAGTGAAACTTTTAAGTATCCTGATTCTGGTTTTCATTGACTGGGCTGTTCTAAGAAGACGTGCTTATCACAAACCCTCAGGGCACCCGTGTTAATCCCCGGGAAAAGATGACATCAAATGGAAGCAGAGCAAGGGATTATGGGGGATGTTGTGGAGCATGATCAACTGCCACTGAGACCTGGGTGGACAGGAAGGAATCCTCTTCAGGTGAGAGTGAACAAACCCCAAAAATACTATAGAGTGAAGTAAAAAAAATAAAATAAAAAAAAAACACACACACACAACCAGCATATGAATTAACCATTACAATACATGGGAAAGCTTCACCACTGCCAAACCAACTAGACTACTGCATTAATTTTAATCAGACCAACACGAGCAAGTTAAGGGTGGAGAGCAGTTTTCCCACTGCCGCCAGTCCCTGTAGTCTGTGCCTAATTCAGACAGTTTTAACTCCACTACCTCTCTTAAGTCCTGGAGAGTGCCAGGTATCATCTTCTTTAATGCAGTCCCTGTGAAACCAGGTTTTCTCATTTCACATCAAACTGTAGTTCACTGTGAACTGAGCTTTTCCTCTGTTTACAGAGATAAAGATGTTACACTATATTGCTGATAAAGTTGGCTCAAACCCCACTCAAGTTTGATTTCTAGGGTCCATATATAATTCCAATAGAATTTCAGATTTTGGAACTCTATTTATGGCTGCACAAACTTTTTGGTGCATTATTCCCTCCGGCAGTGTCATCCAGGCTGACATAGAGAGAGGGAAGATAGACATCCTGTCTCACAGAAACCAATAACGAAGCACATTGTTTAATTTGTTTACCCTTTTACTGCAATACATTTAAAGCGATTATGATCAGTGTTTTTATATTAACAATAGATCATATGACTGTATTACATGTGTACAGTTCCCCTCAACTCTGTAGAACTTATTGCTTTGATATTGCACCCTGTAATTTCACTCTTAAGGTTCAGTTTTCACACTCTCATCAGCATTGTTTTCAGTGAAAAAGCTCTAAAAAACAATGTTGCGCTACCCATGCAGCACCACAGGGCAGATGGAAAAAAGTTAGCGATCCGCTTATGAACAAAGAACAAGAGGCAGAAACTCTTCGCAGGAGAGAGTGGTGTCCAAAACAGAGCTAAAAGGTGAGTGAATATTGGACTTACCTTCATCATGTGGCCAGAAACATGAATTTAACTGAATGCTCATTTTGCTCAGTTTGTGTGTAAACAAGCAACTATTTGCTAAAAAGTTTGCCATGTCAAGAGGTGATTTTTGTGAATGGAGGAAAAACAACTATTATTGTCTTTATTATTGATTGATTGATTTGACCAAATCATGCATTTGACTGTTTGGCCAACATTCAGAAATCCACATTTGTGGAAATGACAATAATATTGAACAGAACGGGCAAATTCTCACATTTGAGAAACTGTAACAACATGATTTTTGTATTTTATGCTATCTTGATGTGCACATTGCTTGCATTGCCTTTTCCAACAAAAATCAATTAAATGTATTAATATTATTACTATCAAATATACTACAGAAATACTGTTAGAAAGTAGTAGTAAATAGTAATCATCTTTATATTTAGTACACCTCAACAGCACTAGCACTGTATAATAAATCACACTTGAACTCTCTCCTGTAACCTGAGCTCATCACCACAACTTTAACTTGGAAGCCATTAATAATCCCCCATTGAAGCTGCTCTAATGAGCAGAAACACTTGTGTTGTTAAATATTTGTCTCATTCTTTTCTCTAATTACACATTAATGGGCCCATGCTGAGTTCATTTGTCGCAGTGTGAGCAAGCAGTAAATAATGGCTCTTTAGGGGTAGTTCGCTGGAGACTCGCCTCATGTAGAAAGGGCCTCGCCTATTGATCTCACCTTGAGTTATTCGGCTCGCAGTGAGAAAAACTGGTGCATGTCAGCTCGCTGTTGGACTTTCTGGTGAAGGTCTTTATTTATCAATGTTTGTGGTAATCAGGCTAATTCGAGTGCACAGCCACTCTTGGACTTCTACCAAGGAAGCAGGAGAAGGAAGCAGGCAAATTAAACAAGGTCATGTATTTTTAAAACCAGACAATAGACCTGTGTCAGATAGAGTTTAAAAATAATTCAGTGTTTGGTTTACAAGCAAAAGACAACCCTCAGATGTTCTTACACTGTTATATATCATTAATCTTTGATCTTAGGTGTGTTACAGTCTTTTACTATGCAGTGTTGCAGTTTACAATTTTTCTGATTCCATTTTCTCTTTTCAGAATCAGAATCAGAATCAGAATAGACTTTATTGCCAAGTAAGTTTGCACATACAAGGAATTTGTCTTGGTATATTGGTGCTAAAGGACAGTTATAGTAAAGAAAAGAGTGAAGAAGCAAGAAACGAATCTATATTTACAAGAAACATAAATATACATAATTAAAAGTAAGTGTAAAAGTGTGGGGGTGCAAAAATGTTAGAAAGGTGGCAGTGATTGTCCGGATGTGCGTTAATGTAGCATGAACCGTTAATGCGCGTGTAGTGGGGGGTGGGGATTACAGTCTGTGTGTGTGTGTTTGGGGGGCTAGATCTTGTTGAGGAGCCCAGTTGCAGATGGGAAGAAACTGTTCTTATGGCGTGAGGTCTTGGTTTTGATGGACCGCAACCTCCTGCCGGAAGGGAGTGTCCTGAAGAGACTCACTCACTTCAGTGACTGACAGTATATACTGTGAGATGATTGAAATTTGTTTACCCTCAGAGATTTTGCCATACTATAGCTACCCTTTGGATTACCCCAACTTGATTTATACCACCCACCCCTACCTCTATATATCTTAAATCTTTGCTTTTAACTGCATTTCAGTAACAACTATCTTTCAACCAAGTCCTTTAAATTGAACAACCAAATATGTCATTTTCTCCAATGATAGAACAACACATACAAGTGATTTCTGATCTCTGGCCCATGTGAGATTGTTTGCAGATTTGTTAAATCAACAAAAATTAAAAATCACCATTGCAAAATTAAAAACCATTTAATGATGTGAAAACTCTATGGTTTAGTTTAGGCAAAAAATGACTAGGATAGGATTAAGATAAGATTGTGGTTTGGGTTGAAGGCTTGGTTAAGGCTGTGGAATAATCATGGTCATGGTTAAAAGAAAACAATGATTGTTGTCTGTAGGAATTAGGAAGTGAACAGCAAGAGGGCATTTGGACACCTGTGCTACTGGGAATAACTGATATCACATAAACTGGATTTGGGATATCTTTAGGAATTATAAAATATTGAGTGTCAGTTTTCTTTGAATATTAACTAGCTGGATAGCACAACAATACAACATAAACAAGTCAAGTCAGTTTTATTTATATAGCGCAAAATCAGAAGGCAGATCATACTCTATAATATTCTTTTCAGTGACCCAACAAAGCTCCAGAAAGTTCTGGCAATTCAAAGTCAAAGTAATTAGTAACTTTTTATGCAATTGTAAACTCATCTAAAATGACATGAAGAGTTCTAAAGACATAAATCCGACCCATCGCTTGACTAAAGTAGGTTAACATAAATATTAGGAATTATTTCCGACCACTAATCAGCTCAGGCCTGATAAAGAGAACCATGAGTGCAAATCCCTGAATTTATCACTTAAAGTTATTACACTTAAAATGTAATGTCCCTCATAAATCATACCTCATTTGAGTGACCCAGTAATTAAGAAGATGATCCTTCAGCCAGGAGGATTGGGTTCAGGCACCTCTGACAGCAATCTGCTGGAGAGTCCTTTTACAAATAATGTCAGGTACTGTGCTGACATTACAGTCTGACCCCCAGATGAGAGCTCAGTTTCGGCTTTGAGGATTAATAAACTATCACAGTAGCATATTACAGATGCACATTCCATTCATGCAAGGAATGAATTGTGTATAATCACATTGCAGACATTTTGGAGACCAATAAATTGCCCTTGCTGATATATTAACCAATATATGTATATTACAACAATGCCAAAGATATGTATGAGGTCATTTAGAGACAGTGACAGCATTATAAATGTCAGGAAGCACCAATATTTTCTGAAATCAAATGTCTCCTCAATACATAGCCCACAGTAGCTTTGCAACAATTTAAGGTATCCTTCTACACAAAATGTTATTTTTTGGTATTTGGTATATGTGTTAATTGTCCAGTATATTGTCTTCTGGACTCATCATGTGTAGGTGTGCAGGTGTACGGTTCCTCCAACCTAAACAGTCATATAGTTTGTTTGGCCCTAACCTGGAATACAACCCATAAGAGTGTACCAGTGTCAGGTAGGAGGGATCTGCCACTGGGTAAAATAAGTACTTTCTAAAGGTAAGAGGACCTTTGTTGTCATGGTTACTATAGTAAACATATGGCTAAGGTTGTGGAAGGGTCATGGATAAAAGAAACAGCGCGAACTGTCAGTTTCACATGGGAAACAAACATCGGCCTGCACATATACCATACATGACAGGCAGCCGCTTTCCACGCACTATAATCGCATCCACACAGTGTATCAGCTTTAATATAATAAACGTTTAGCATCAGTCTAATATCATTGATATCACTCATGGGTCCAGACTCGATAATCAAACTTTGAAGATGTTGTTTCAGTACTGCTTTTCTTCACTGATATGTTTGTTTACAGCTGGTGTATATTTCTGGGAACTCAAATTCCAGTAAAACCAGATCCTGTATCGTTTTGTGGTTGCCATGGTCATGCAGTGAGCCTCAGCAGAAAGTTGAAAAAGTTGAACCATCATCAACTCAGACAGCAGCAGCAACCACTCACTGTGTGAAAGCACTTACCTGTCACACTAGTTACATCGTCCCTCATGCCAAGAAAAGTATCACCAGTTAAAGAATCCACAAAAACATTAATATTAACCCACAGGAAAAGTTAATCTAGTAAATGTAGTCCACAACTGCTTCATATTATATTACTATAAAGTGGACTATATTCACTGTCAAGACAAGTTAAGTCATTATATAGTTCGCTCATAAAATCTACAATGGAACAAAAAAGTAGTTTCACAAGGCAGCGCTCCATTTTTTACAGAAGTGAAAAATACCACTGAGTAACAGCACGCATGTCAGTGAGGACGCAAAATTTACACACACTCACTGCGACAGCTACTGTTCACTATTCACACATTTGACTTTCTGTAGGGAGTCACAAATGAGTGAATGAGAGAGTGATTTCAGACAAAGTATCAATTTCAGTACACTAGTACTGGATTTAATCTGAATATAGCACCTTAGACTTTGTGCTTTTTTTGGGGGGGTCTTTTACATTTAGTTGATTAAATGATTAACTGATTAATTGATAATTACAATGATAATTATTTGCAGGCCTAATCTGCTGGTGTATACAGCATCTACACATGAAAATCCATCCGTTGTCTAATTTCCATATCATAGAAAAAAATTTAGCATACCCTGACCTGAACTCTTCCCCCAAGTCTATTTTAAGTCCTGGTTGTTTTCCATTTCAGTAGTCATTCATCATGACTTTAGACACCTACCTGTAAGGGACATCAAATGAAGCAAATACATGGACTGTATACTGACTGAGGTTGTCATATGCATTTTCCCCAGTAATTTTTCACAACACTTTTTATACGAGTGGTTTGTCTCCAAGAGTATTTACCACCAAAGCACAACATGTAACTTTAGTTACAATAATCTACTAATATTATAAAGCTAATGAATTTCACTCAGCCGTGATGAGCAGTAAAGTGGAGCTGTTTGTTAAATAGGAGACAGATGAAGGTTTCTAAGGTCAAAGACAACACTTGGCTGCATCCCACTAATTATTTTCCAGAATGTTCATTAGCTTAGGAAGAGACTTGTGGGTATGGCTGTCCTCTCAACCTACTTTACAGTCTCTCACAGGAGCAAGGCTCATCCAAAATCTGTGTAGTTCTGGCCTCTACCCAAGACTGCAACACAGTTGGAAAGCAGAGGGAGGCAGGGTGAGGAGAGACTGTATCGGCATCTCTACTTGTGCTTGTGAGTTAGTGAGGTTTGCTGTTGTGTCACCGTTAATCACCAGCTCCTCTATGAGTGTTTGAAGGGAAGGAGGGTCAGCTGGAGCACCCCTCTAGGCCCCATAACGGAGCTGCACCACAGGGTCCATAGGGTGTCTGTGGAGACAAGTCCAGAATCAAATTGATTTCAAAAGCCAGGGGACCAATATGTTTACCTCATCAAGCACGCAACCGAGTGGAGAGCATAAACAAAATGAAAGGAATAAAAGAGCTGGTAGGGTTATCATGTGTGCAGTGACCCTCTGGTAATGACACTCCCTGCCTCCCCACCTGCACCTTGCTAGTTTTCATATCCTACCTATTGGCGAAAGAGGAAGGTGGTTTGCTGATAAAATTCCTAGTGTTCCTGTTGCTGGATTTTCTCCAGGCACAATTATCTTCCCAAAGCAGTCATTCCACCCTCTGTCGGGCAGATGTGAATCGCCTCAATAAGAGGGCTGCCTTCCTTTTCCCCTCCCTGCATTGGTTGTTGGTTGCTGATCTCCCTCATGGCTCCAGCTCCGTTCTGTCAGGAAATCAGCCTCAGGCTTAACTTGCATTATCAGCGTGGTTGATGCAATCTCTTTCTTCCAGACTGCCCCAAAAATGGCTGGTGGATGACTTATGGGACCTGACTCTAGATTTTGAGATTTGTCTTTGAATTTACAAGGAAGCACAGCCCTTTAACAGCTGATTTGAAAGGGGAAAGGTTGTGAAAAATGGCCACCAAATTAGATAGATGATACTGAAGTAAAAATATTGTTAAGGCTCAGTACACAGCAGCAGGATAGCTGAAATGACAATAGATGTGTCGATATTTTCTTTTTTTGGAAATCCTAAATGTCTATATTTGATGCTAACTCACCGGATAAAGTGTTTGAGTTCTTAAAGCAAGATTTAAAATGTACCACATGCTTACTAAGTTCACAAAAGAAAAGGGTTTTGCTTCAGTATCATATTGAATTTGGAAGATTAAAGTTTTCTCCGTATGGAATGTTGCAGTTATAAGACGAGTTACAATGTCTTTGAAGGGAAGTGGATATAAACAACAAACATGTCATTATGTAAAGTGAATTTTGTAATATGTTGTTATAATGCCTCTCTGAAGTCTGTGTAAATGTGTTAAAGCAGCAAAGGGGACAGAAACCTCTTTGAAACCAGAGGGCATTAGAAGTTTGGTCTTAGATGTTAATCTGACTATAAGTAGCCATTTACAGAGTACAAAGACAAAGCCTGCTGTCAGTGTTCGTGGTAATTTTTTCCATCTGCATCACAGCGGAAAAACCGTGATGCCATTATGTGGTGGCAACCAAACAGTGGAGCAACGATATGTTGTAATATCTCATGGACCCTCGGTAAACCCATTCCATAAAAAGAAGTGAGAGCTACACTTAATAAAGGAAGAACAAGAATTCTCTTTACTCGAAAGAGACCAGGGAGGTGTCTGCATCGTACACAGCCCCTCTGTGGGATCTGTTTCAATGCTGAGGAGAAAACTTGTTTCTGTTGTATGAGCGAAGGTATTACCGCCCTTGTTCAAAGCAAGCTCCTACTTGCTATGACAGTTCATTTTCTGTGATCTCCCAAAAAGTCGATCTGATCTTGTAAAGACAAATACCGAATAGCAGTGGCTAACTGAAATTGCAGTTTTGGGGAACACCATTAATCATGTGCTCGCCTGGGGGCGGGGTGAGGTGTGGGTCTGCAGCAAGTCTTCATGCATTAATAAAATCTGCCAGATGATCTATGAATGAATTACGCAGCTGGCGGTGTCTACCCAGGGTTCTGCAGGGGTCTGGGGCACAGGTCTGTATCAGATGAGCAGGGAAGTAACTGGAGAAATCCCCACTGTTGAGATGATGTGTTTGCTCAATTAAGAAGCTAGAGACAGGGATGTCATTCAGGCCAACCACATTGTAGATGTGGCTTTTGATTGAATGAGGACACACATTGCTATTGATGCAAAGCATTCAAAAACCAGTCTTGCACTGTGATCTCAGATGTGTGAATCTGTTAGTTTCTCAAGCTATTTTGCATTAAAGAAGACTGAGCAGTGACGCTTGTTGCCTTAGCTTCCCTTAATGTTTACTTTCAGCCCTGGCTGTAGTGCAACATGAGATAATTACTGGAAAGTTCATTTTGTCTCATCGCGGACTGGCAGCAGAATAGCATAGTTGTCCTGCTGTTGTACAGGGGATGAATGGCATAACAAATAAACCGTATTAGCCACCAGTAAGCACTCGGTAACACCCAGGTGTAAATCACCATGTTTGGTATCTCAGTAGTTTTTCTTAATGTGTCTCTGTGCCATTGTGGTAATCGGAATTACACTCATTAATCGTCTTGTTTATATGCCTATACTTTTACACCTGAGCCAAACTTGTTATGACCTCTCATAGATGACAAATAATCATGTAACTTAGAGCGTGTCGGTATGGGTATGTAATAGATGGTCAATCATCATGGGGTGGTCACTGAGCAGTGGTGGTGCCCTATCAGCAGTGGTCAGGAGGAACAAACCATGAACAGGTGTTGAGGGGATGACATGGAATAAATCTGTGCCAGATGCCACAGGGCACCCTCAGAAGGGTCTTCTGGGAGTCCGTGTTTTTGGTGAGTCGGGAGCTGTCTTGGTGGCACACAAGGACCAACAACACGTTAGAAAGGGATGGTCTTATGTTTTGGCTCATCAGTGTATACTTTAACAGAATTTCCCAGATTCGTCTGTGACAAAAATCCCATACAGACATCAGAAAAATGTATGTGATCATGTTTAAAAGAAATTATGCATTCACACCTTTCTAACTCCTACATAAAAGATATTTGAAGAAACTGGCAGGTTTCTGCGGTGTGGGAGGGATTGGACTGTCAGATGATATTAATTCATCTGTTAGGTGCTTTTAGCTAAAAATCACCCACTGAGAATAATTGTTATCGAACTACTTTAAGACTTTGGGTATAGACTGTGAAAACCACCTAATTTACTGTTTATACAGTATACTTTAGACAAAATTATTAAATGCTACGTGCAAAGTGTACCCACATCTCTCTCAGTTATTATTATTGTGTCATAACTCAGTGAAGAGTAACAGGAGCCTTTAAAGTATAACTGGGGCATTCAGATGATTTTATCTAAAAACCAGCCATCATGTGTGGCTGTTGACTCCTCATATAACACTCACATAGAAGGTACCCCAGCACTCTTCTGACTGATGGCCATTGAAACATCATTTAGCTCTGCAATAAGAAAAATCCTCTGTACTGCATAAATATTTACTGAATAATTATTTTACCCTTGTTCCAAGATTGTGCCATTGTTCCAAATAAGTAAAGTGTAGATTAGTCAGGGTTCACTTGACAAATTGTGGTATGTTGAATAAATATTTCATCTGGACCATTGTGACAGGAGTTCTAGTCTCTTGTAATTACTGAATGTATTCCAAGGATACTAAGGCAGTGAAATTAAGTATTTAATGTCTGTGATGTTTGTGACAGTGCTGTGAAGAATTCTGTCCATTGGCAAAACTGATGCTGACACTCTGAAAATACTGTGTTCAATGGTGACTAAATTGGTTGGTATCGGTCAGATGTATAAATAGAAATATTTTGTATTCTGGTATAGTTGAGTAATTCTTCACATGTAGATTGAATTCATTTATAACTTCTGAGTCATGTTTTCTAAGCTAAATGTGAGCTGTACTGTAATTTAGATGGTTTTGACATTTGCAAGAAGCACTGATTTTCTCTATCTCCTACAAATTTTGCCAATTTTACCACTAATAGGTTTTGCCCAGAATTTGTAACTGATGGATGGATTGTGTTCATGGCAATGCTTTTGCAGTCCACAAAGTGATATGCTCTTCAACAACACAGAGGTCAAGGGGTGGTGACCCAGGTGGGTGGAGAGCATACAACTAAAAACTCTAAGACAAATGATTAATCTTTCTTATCTATATATGTGTTTGCTAGGTTTAGACTACAAGCACTTTGGTTAAGGTTAGGTAAGTATATATTTGGTTAAGCATTAGAGTAAATATGTCCTGCCCTGTTTACTATTGACTTTTTAAAATTTAACCAGTATATTAAATAAGTTATTTTAAGTTGTATTACACCCATGAGATATTCAAACATGTCATTTCCATGAGCAGATATTTTAGGGAAAACAAATAAAATGTTATTGAAAGTTTGGCACACTCTTTAATAGCTTTGGATAAGTTCACCCAGAATATTTTCTTTTCATTGATGTCTGATTGTTGTCTGAGACCCAAAATTTCAAAAGCTTTGCTATTTCAATTAGTAGTACTGTGTATATAAATGTAATTTTAACGTAAAGATACTGACAAAACAGCCATTTAGGTCCTCTGTTTCAGCCTGTACTCTCATTGTGTGTTCAAGACCCATAGTTGAATAGCCACCTGATCCCATTTATTTTTGATACATTTTCAACTGCTCTGTAATAGAGAACACTAAAGGAAGATTTTGTCATCATAAAGACACAGCTTCAAAGCTTAAAAGCCTTGTTCCAACAGCTAGTAATGATACAAAGGCATCAGTACTGTATGTGCTGGTCGGGGCTGTAATGATCTTTCATTCTTGATTTGTTTGTGGGGTGAAAAGTTATAGATTGCTTAAGTAATTGACAATGCATACTATCCTGCAAATATGTGGTCTTGTGATAATACGGTATTACAAAGAAATAGACCAGCAGGTATAAGATGATTTTGTGGGGAACTAGAAACTGAAAAGTCTCCTGCTTCTGAAATTTAACAATAGCCAAGATAAAATATACTCCATTTCCTATGAGCTCTGTCCATTGATCTGACTTAAGCTTGTCATCTATACATCAGTTGTTGACATATTGGTAAAAACAGTTTCATATTACTGTGTACTGCATGGGGTAGTGATACAAATGAACACAATCAGGCTGTCTCCTTCTGTCAGACAAACTGTTGCTTGGGTCTCGACATCCTGACACAGTGTCAGAGTTGGACCAACTTCCATTGTATCTCCACTTATACTTGAGGTGTGAATTGAACATAGTAAATCAGTCTGCAATAGAAACTGAATGAATCTGTTTTCACACTGGAAGATAAGCATTATAACGTAGATAGAATGAAAGTTTCCATTTGAAGTCTGCAATGTATGAACTAGCTCCCCAATTGTTGGCAATTCATGATGAAAATCTTGATGTGATATATAATGAAGGCTGATAAGAGTTAAGCTCTCTGACAAAACTCAGCCAGCCCACAATATAGAAGAGACATATGGCGAGGGGAAACCCGAGAAAATAAACTTACACACAGTAGACAGATCATTGAATATAACAGACAAAATAAATGCTTAAAACCAAGCATGACATACAAATGAAATATATAATTTAACACAGCTACATTTCTGATTTCTCGTGTTGCATTTTCCTCAAAGAACATAATTGACTTTCAACATACAGAGGGCTGAATCTGATGTAAATTCTGCATGTATCTCATCTTTGCACATGATGTGTGTGTGCCCTAAAATTGACAGTGCAAGCTTTATAAATAATTCATCAGCTATTTTCAAAAAAGCAATGTACTATATGGTTTGATTTTTTCATCACGACATCCATTAATGATTTTCATTATAAATCATCACCTCTTCATTTTACTTTGATAAAATGAAATGTTTATGATACTTGGTTCGTTGGATAATAATCACTTACTTGGGAGCAGCTCGTGAATTGGGAGCAACCAATTCATCTAGTACTCAACAAACAAGATGTGAAACCATCAGCGAGTTGATAACAATGTCATTAGCATTGTTAGATCCCCGAATACAACAACGTAGTTGTTGACACTGAAACAGTGGGTCACTTTCCATAAACAGAGCCTTACAAGTACAATGAACTTTATTTATCCTCAGGGAAGTAGATAATTGCAGCTGCAAAGAACACAAACAGATAGAAAATACTGAAGAATATAAACCGACAAGTCATCATCGTCAACATTTTGATGTTTCCAGTGGTGGAATATGAGTCTCCTAATTGGTTAATTCACAAGAATGACAAATTACAGAGTGCACACAGTATGTCATAAAGGGAAATGTTTGCTCTGTATAATGTCACATTTTACTTTGTTTCTGAATGGCTCCTAACACCACCATGCACATAAAACTGAACAAATTTATATCATTGTTATTATGAAGAAATTATCACGGAAAGTAGTACTATGCTTACAGTAAGTACCTTCTGAGAGCACTTGTACTTTCTTCCAGTTCCATTTGTTTGACAACTATTTTGAAGATCAGATTGTACCCACAAAACGGTTGCTTTATAAATTATATATAGTTATTATGGACTGAACTAGCTGGCAGTAAATAAAATAATGTGAACTGGTTAAGATATTAAACTGTTGCTTTCACTGTAAAGTATTAGTAATAATAGTCCAGATAATATAATACAGTACTCTTACAGAAACTACTCTGCTGCCTAACTAACACTTTTACTTTTGCTCCTCATAGTTTTGTAGTTTATGCTAATAATTGACAATGTGACAATGTTGTTACGTCTTTTCTGTTCTCTCACTGGTCGATGTCTGTAGGCGCATGTGACCCTAACGCGACTCACATGATGGCGGGGTGGGGCAATGACTCCAATAACCACGCCCAGGGGTTAAGCCCTGGGACACTAACCAGTTTTCAGAACTGAAGAAGCCTTTCGGATGAGAGGTGAAAGCGTCTTCAAGAACCTAAAGAGAAGTCCAGTTGTCCTTTCAACCCCAGCACTGAACCTACATGACCTGGATGACAGGAACCTTCACAGACATATTGCTTTACATTCATTATTTACTCTCACCAAATGCATTGTATTGAACCATGGAATATTTCTTCTCATCTGTTGCAGCATATAGCATATGGGCCTACATATAACTCCAAGAACCCACTTGTTTTGTATGATCTTAGCCATGCTCTGGACAAATAAATTCAAGATATTATTTATTTGAAATATCTGACACTGAAACCTGTTCCTTGCTCCATTATTAAACGAAAGACTGTCCCTGGTGCTAGTACAAGCCAGACAGGCTGGTTTCCTCAAACCTAGGTGTCTTCTCAAGAGAGAAATCTTAAAAGGTATTACAGAGAACCTATTTATTGTCAAGTAAATGCGTTTCTATCAGAGAGAGAGGTTGGAGAGAGATTGTGCTCATAAGAGGAAAAAATGAGCAGGCAATTAATGTGTCAAAGATTTTAACATTTTCAAAGAAAAGCTATAATAAGATAAAACTTTGCTAGGTTAAAAGATAATAAAGGTTAGATGATAAAAATTTAACACTGTGAGTCTTCATGGGTATTCTTGAATCCCTGGTCTCCCATACACATTTGCTTCCTCCATATTTTTCAGATGAAAATCCCCATGTATAATGAAGACCACATAGAGGATGGTGTGCTGCCCGAAGATATCTCTCTAAAATGAATTAGCTTTAGGAAGGAATAATTTAAAATGGCAAAAACTGCATAGATGTAAAAAAAAAAAAATGCCCAGGGGAAGACAAAAGCCTCAGCATCACCTACAGAAGAATAATGTGGAATTTAACAAAAAAATAATAATCTTACTGAGCTTTTTGCATAAACTTAACCTCAGGCAGCATGTGCACCAAAAAGGCAACAGTCCAGACCTCTTGGATGTAATAGCTCTGTACTACTTAAAGCCTATCGGTTTGAATGTTCAACCTGCAGTGTGTCCTGTAGAGCATGCCGGGTTCACATGAAACAGCTGCACTTTTCTATTCTGTTGTACTATTAAATATTTTACTTATCTTTCTCAAAGCTCCATATCATTTCTCAAATTATATCTTGTCAGTGAGCCATCCCATTTTGCTTCAATTTTTTTACAACTCACTTAACCGCATTTATTTCCTCCTTGCATCTTCTCTCCCTCTCCCCTCTCCCTATACATGTTCTCTCCCTTCTTCCTTTTCTACTTTTTATCCTTCCCTCTTTCTCTCTCTTCCCACTCTTCTCTCTCCAGCTTCTGCGCTATGAAGGGGTGATAGTATCATATTGGTTGGCGCTTGACCTTTAGGCTTCCTGATTGATGTATTCTCATGATATCCAGGCACAGCTGTAAATGCCAGCGCACAATCCACACGAATGCATTCACAACTACAGGCACACACACACACAACCAAATATGCTTACACTCCAGGTACTTCATTTTGCATGCCAGTTGTTAAAAATGCCATAAACATGAGCATATTTACAACAGAGGCAGTTAGAGATCATTTCTAGCATTACAGAGAGGCTCTTTCTGTCTCCGGGGAGAAGAGCTCTGCCTAACTGTCTGCATATGGTCTTCACTGCGATAGTTAGCATCTTATTTGCACACAATGAACATGCCTCTGTGTATATGTCTCTGTGTGTACATAGTCTGTCTTGAGAAACAGTAAGGTGTCGTATATATAGTATGTTACAAATTCTGATATTACCTCTCATGCAGTGGCGTGCCTGGCTTCCCACTATGCCATCAAACATTGTTAGCCATCAGCAGCATGGGACAAAGAGGCAAAAACATGACTTGTTTACAGAATGAAATAGCTGGTTTGTAGACAACAGATTGAAATTGTTGCAGGGCTGGTAGACCATTACCATGGTAGTAACCTGTTTGTTTCTGCTGATGTGCAGGCAGGAGTAATGGTGGTGTCTGCCTCTGTGTTCAGCCCCAGCCAAGAAATCATTTTTCAATGAAATACTGCAATTTCATCGAATCTCGAGAAGGTTTTGCGATTGCGGACGAATATCGATCACGCCGGAACATCATTTGCTCGCATCATGTTTAAACGTTGTGAATCACGGTCGCTGTCTCTTGGGGATTGACTCCCAGTGGAGTTCCACTCTATCCTCAGCACTGAATAGCAGGTCACTGGGGCAAGATGAAGCTCTTTTCCTCAACATGGCACCTGCGCGGTATCTGTGGTGGCTATGAGCCGCATATCCTCAGGCTCAATTAATCAAGCCCACCTTTGGAGGTGTGCCTGGCCCGCCATTAAAAGTACTGCCTGTGCCAGCCCTGGCCGGACGGTGGAACAGGTTGGCCTAACAACGGGGGCAAGATGGTGTTAATACAGACTTTGGGAATGGTTTTAGTCCCGATTGAACTCAGGGTTCTAATTAATCCTCAGTTTCCTTGGATCAGAGCGGAGTGTCGGTCATTGTGGTGCTGTTTTGATTCTCCTGGGTGCTGATGCCTGATTAGAGCCAATGTGTGTGTGTCGGGCGGTACAGGCGTCGGAAGACCCAGCACATTTCGTTCTCCTCTGTTAAATCTTTCAATATCCTTGGGACTCATCTTTAGTATCTAGTAAAATATCTAGTATACAAGTATTCTCATTAAAATTTCGTGTCATTGATGGACATTATTATTAGTGTCTTGCAAATTAACATTGTGGCGTGCTG
>BRZM01003199.1:0-14715 GCA_033238685.1 Lates japonicus | reverse complement strand
GGGGTTGAGCGTCAGTTAATATCTGTGTCGATGTTCGAAAATATTAACTTGACCAGTTGAAGTAACGAAGGTTACCGACAATATTTTGAGTGAAAGTGGGCAATGTTGTTCACAGCCTGCCCAAACACCAGAGCCTACAGGAGTCAACTACTACCCAGCGGCTCCAGTCTGCCCGCCGCAGTTTCACTGCGCGCTCCGTCCACACCACTGACCTTACTACCGCCGACAGCTTGTTTGCCGGCACAACATTTTTCATGTGGTTGTTCTACAGATTCCCGTGTTTACAGCAAACATTGCTTCGGCTCAGATTTTTCATCGTTTCTTCGGTGTCTCCTGGCCCTGTTTAGACAGATAACAACATCAGTTAACGTGACCGGCTTTGAAACATTACTATGAGGGAGCAAATATCAGCACGATGAATCGGTCAGTGCGAGCGAACAGCGAGACAAACCCTTTCGCGGTTGATTCGTGGAATCAACACCATCAATCACACATGCTCCACACCCCTTGCAGCCTTTACCATTGTCATCAACATGAGCCGTTACGAATCGGTGCCAAAACACATCTCGACTTCGTTACCGAAGCTCGGCTGCTGGCAGCCGGGCGTGTGCTCAGCTGCGCGCATTACTGCCAGTGGCATGAGGTGTGCGTGCATGCAGTTGCCCCTGGTTCACGCAGCATCACAGGACCCTTCATGACACGATCAAACACCAGGTTTTCCTCGATTTCCTCCTCTCCTCTCTCCTCTTCACACATCAATACTGTTCATTCTTGTGACCGGCATGTATGTCAATATCCTCCAAAGCTAGTTCAACATAGCACTTGTTCGGTAACGATGACGATGCCCAGCCCTTATGCTCCGCATTATAAACATGCAATGCGGTCAAACAGAGCCAGAGAACTCGTTTTATGCTCACGATATATGGCCCTTGTTGACTTCGCCCAATCAGCGTATTGCTCATCTTTATTGTACCTGATGCCGTTGTTCATGCCACCATGAACACAGAGCATCAGTTGTCAGTCCGCATGCTGCGTGGGAAAAAGTTTTCCCTTATTTCGTTGCGCCTGTCGTTGCTGCTGCTCCATGCATTGTTCAGCAATGCAGCTGGGCAGCCTGGGCGATTACGGTCGCTGCGGCGACGGCACGGAGCAACCCAGCCTTCATACAATTTCAATACAACCTATTGTTCGACAACAGGCGAATACCCCCAGCAATTGAAACACGAAAACGTCAACGGTTTGTCCCCGCACAGCCATCTCACCGAAGCTGATCAGTTCGACAACAAATGCCTGATAACAACAGCGGGGAACACCTTGTATTACGGAATTGTCTGACGTTGACAGAAAAAATAGAAGAATAACTTTTCCGGCAACACCAGCAAAGCTTTTAGATGGTGCAGCCTGTGGAAAACAGCCTGCTACGCTTACTGCAACCAGTCAAAAGCGAACACCGCGGGCAACAGTTTCATTCCTCGTCAGAGGCTGCCTGGCCCCGCTATTTTTCGCCGGGTGAGGTGGGCTTACTTCACGAGTACCGGTAAGCACTGGCAGTCATCAGTGCCGAGGTTTCAACCGTATTGCTTGCTCACCAGATGAGTGGTGGCACCCGAGGCAGCGACAGCCGCCGAGGTGGTGCCAGGCACAGCTGTGTCGTGGTTCACGTCAACCTCAGTCAATAATTCGAACACATTACAGCTGGCTTTCGATTCAGCATGGTTTCTCCGCGTCCGACATCACACACCTGTCATTCATATATTAATTAAAACATGCCAAACATTAATTACTATCACATAACACTGTTGCAATACCATTCATTGGTCATACAGCCGCACAGACGTTGTTAAACGCAAACGATTACTCCGCATTTTAAACACCTCTCTAACACAGTTAAACCACAGTTTCACAGGGTAGATAGCTCAGTACGAAACACCAGAATGGTTTTGTCAAAATAATCAGTCAGGGCCCAGAACAAAAGAGCCCGCATCACACACGTCTATCTTTAAAACGAGCCCTCACGATTCAGGGCCAGCGAAAGATGCCCAGGACGCCCACTTTCGAGGCCGAGGTTTGTTGGCGCTGTTCCCACCGTTCACGAAACAGGTAAACGGTGAGTGCCGCAGAGAGTCGGCCGATGAAACCTCATCTGCGGGGCCGCCGAGCTGATCACCGAGAGATCGCAGACGGCGGTGTGCGTGTGCGACACCGAAACCGCACCGCGGCAGGACGCACACGTGAAGTGGCCCCTGCGCACGTACTGCGTGCGCCGCACACGTGCCTGACCCACACGCATCGTGTTAACGCCACGACGCAACTCATTACAACTGCTTCTCACACCCCGTCAAAGCCCGAACAGCCACCGTCCCCTCATTGAGTCCATCCTCATGCCTCAAACACTGTCGCGAAAACATGGGAACACAGCATCTGCTCAATTCAGGTCAAAGAGCAGCCAATCACATCATGTGTTATTCTCAGTCTCAGGCCGGTGTTTTTCCTCATCGCCATGACCTTCACGTCTTCTTTAACATATTGGATGTGTGTTGCATCACCGGTCATCCAGAATATTTGAAACAAAACACCATTTCCAGAGCGAACACGGTCAACACGTAGAATTTCAGAGCCTGCTCGAAGAACAGTTGCAACGACTTCACGTAGTTGTCGTCATGACAGTCATTGAGCAGCACAGCAACAGCTAACCAGAGTCATTTGCACTTTTCCAGCAGTCCGTGCGACCACAGGCAGTAACCGACAGGCATAACAGCCTTACTCGCCCAAACCCAGCCACTGCTTCTGAGTCAGCTCAACACCCAGTCGCACCGTTCACGCATCATAGCCGATGAACGAACTCATCACCTCCACAGAAAGCGATGCTCGCCGCCACCATAACGTCGTGCAGGTCGTGCCATTAACCGTCGTGATTACCTCGGCCTTGCCCGCCAGCATCCGGCCGCCGCAAACGCCGATTGCCACTGGTTACCACATCCGCCCACCGTTATGCCGGCATCTCCACCAGACGATAAACACCAGTTATTCTGAATTACGTGTCGACAAGGTACACTATATTCAATATCGCCCGTAAACAGGGCGTCAGGCTGGAAACCATGAGATGCGCCTGAATAGTTTGCCTAAAGACATTTTTGATCCTTCGATAAAGTCACTACGTGAGATAACGAAATGCCGTTACAAAGAAATCTTCCCGAGGCCCCTGCGGCCATACATCAATACGTTACATGAGTCTTCAGTTCGTTTAGACAGGTCCTTTCGCATGTTACAACATTTTCAGTTTCAGCCAGCCTGCCCGTCTCCGACATTCACCGTCAATCTCAGCTGTAACGCTATCTACCCCGATGTTCAACGAAGATCGTTTTTACACTTCCTCGTCGTCGACCGCATTGTCCCCTGAGCTGGTATGATGATCCGTTTTGTCAACCAGAGACTCCCGTTACCCGAGAGACAAAGTGTTTTTCCGCGCAGCAGCGATGAAATGATCTCCATTATTATTCTTACATTACACCTGTTCTTTCAGTCTGCTTGCGCAAAACACCTGGTGTGGGTCATGTCCCTTTTCTGGCTGCTCTCTGTTTCTTTCTCTGTGTGTTCAAATATTCACGTCTGACTGAAACAGTTCGCGGTCAGCTGCGGCGCCTCCCACATCGTGCACAGACAGCAGAATTATGCAACGGTTCCTCCAGCAGTTTAAACACACACACACTGCTCATTGTGAGGCCACCCCACGAGCTGAGATCACGACGCACAGATTTGCCCACCGAGAGACTGACCAGGGATACAGAGGGCAATTTCACCAGACCAATCCATGCCTTCACCTCCGGTCTGTTAAAATCTCGCACGAGTCTCTCAGCCAGTGACGCAGTATATCACAAAAATAAAGCGCGAAAGCAGCCCATAACCCTCAAAGGCAACAGACCTCTCAACGACACATATTTCGTTCAAACAGCAAAAATGGCTTTCAAGACGACTGTCATCCCAAAGATCCAACCGCATCCCTGCCCATAATCCTCAGGCATCCTTTATGAGTGGTCCACTGGCAGTAGCCAGTAAGGCCGGGTTAACAGCCCTCTACTTCCCATGTTTGCTTAGCCATCGTGCCATCAATCTGCATCGACATTCTAGCCAGTTATTTCAGCCCCGTTGGTCGCAGTTGAAGTCGTTACAATCAGAATATTACTTTCGCATTTTTTGAAAAGATACCAGAAGTCAAGACCAGATTGCATCAGTATTACCGAGATTATCATAACAGCTGATCGACCCGTACAATGGTGCGACTGGCGTTGACATTAACAGCGATCACGTCGCGTGACTCATTAACGTGCTTTTTGCCGATCTCGCATATCAGGTTTCGACTACGGGACAATAATATTTGCAGGTCAATGCCCTGGCGAGCGGCGTAACAAACACCCTTATTGCGTCAGTTCTCGATTAACCACAATCATTCGTCTGAAATGTCAAACATGGCTGGCCAACTTTCGCAGCATCCACAGTATTTTAACGATCTTTGTTCAACCCAGAGCGAGAATGCCGTGCCATTTCACTCACAACGATTTACTGAAATGAAACATTGAGTCCTTCATTCCTTCCATCAACACTGATTATTGCCTCACCATTTTGCCGAAAATCGACTCGCGAACGTCGCGCCTTCGTTCGCGACGACAATTGTTCAGTTTGCGCCCGAGATTTATTGACAATACAGTGCCGAGCCGCATACATGAACAGTGGTCCATCCCTTATTGATCTTTGTGTCAAAGAATCTGATTTTCCCAGACAACCTGAAACACCGGTCATGGGAACTGTGGTTGCGACCACCAGAACAGTTCAGGAGGTAGCATGCGAGTGATCGCTCGGAAGCACGCCTGGCGTTATCGGACAGAAGCCACCAGTTGAGGTCGAACTCACAAACATGCTCAATACTACGTTTGAATCATCTTCCAGCACACCAGAAAGTTATCAACATAGTACCGCAGAAAAAAACATTGGGCAACAACAACACATTCGCCGTTCCGTCATAAACCCGTTGTCATGCGGTGTGTGTGTGAGAGCATCATTTGGGATCATCTGCCGTTCAGCCATGGCAACCACCAGCTGCAGTGAACAAACACACTGCCTGTCACGCACTCCCATCACCCACACAAACACACATCTGCTCTCTCACTCTCTCACTCACCAACACACAAACACACGCAATGTCTCCCATGGCTGTAGAACTACAAAGTAGTCAACCTTGAAAGTTTTAATAGAGGTTAATCTCATACTGGCCTGAATGATCAACCAGGAAACACACTAATGAGCCTTGAAGTGACTTGGTACAAGTCACGGGATAACGGGTGAAAGGGTGTGTGTGTGAGTGAGAAAGTGAGAGAGGAGATGTGTGTGTTTGTGTGTGTGATGGAGGCATGACAGGCAATGCGTGAAGTGAACATTTCCCACTACACAGCTGGTGATGGTTGCCATGAGAACAGACAGGGGCAGATGGTCCCCAAATGGTGCCTGGACAACCCTCTCACACACACACACACACACATGATAACTTGGAGTTTATGGTAAGGACTTGGCAAAGATGTGATTTATTTGACACTAATGTTTTTTTTCTGCGGTACTGTATGTTGTGCTTTCTATTAGTGTACTTTGGAAGATGAGTTCAAACATGAAATGTTAAGCATGAGTGAACATGAGTTCAGCCTCCAAAGAAAACAATTTGGCTTCTGTCCATTAACTTTTCTTTGGCACCAGCAGTTAAAGGCGTGCTTCCCTCGAGCAACAGTCACTCACACACATGCACATACACACTCCTGGGCTGATGCGGGTAGTGCAGCTACAGTTTCTCATAATTTAGTGTTTCAGGTTTGTCTTAGGAGAAAATCTCAAGATTTCTTTTTTATTTTAAAGATCCAATAAGAAGGAGGATGGATTATAATTCATATATACACAGCTCCTGAAAAGAAAAGATATTTTTCTTATTGTCAATAAATCTCAAGAATAGACCACTTGAGCTGAACCAATTTGTCAATCCACTGACAGAAAAATAATCTGCAACGATCGATTCCTTGCTTAAGTCAATTTTCAAGCAAAAATAGTGAAACAATGTCAAATGTTGATGAGAGGAATGAGAGGATTTCCTGTGTTTTTTCATTTCAATAAATCATTGTAAATGAAATACTTTTTGGCATTCTCACTCTGGGTTGAACAAAAGTCATTTAAAAATACTATGTTTGGATCTGCAAAGTTGTGAAAAGCATGTTTTTTTGACATTTCATAGACTGAATGATTATATGGTTAATCAAAAAAGGAACTGGCAGATTACTCTACTAATAAAAAGAATTGTTTGTTGCCGCTCTATAACCAAAGAACATTTGACCCTGCAAATAATTATTGTCCATGTAGTCAAAGCCTGATATACAGAGATCAACTAAAAACACATTAATGAGTCACACCTTTGTGCTGGCTGACATGATCCTTCATTAATATCAACATAGTCACTTTATTTTATTTTGAGTCGATCCTACATAATCCAAGCTGTTGCTATTAATACTCAGTAATACTAGTGCACAATCTAAAGTGCCCAGCTGCTTTAGAAAATTATCTTTTCCAAAAAAAAAGAAGTACATAAAGTATGTGTGACATGTTTCTGAAGATTTATGACTTGACTGTACATTGGCTTGGGGCTAAGAGCTAGACTGGCTGGGGAAAATGTCATGTCAAGTGTTGACAAATGGATGAATGCGTTGATAATTTTTTGTCTTGTCATAGGCTTATAGGAAAAATAGAGAATATTGCCAGCCTTACCCTTTAAAAAAGCTCCTCACGGGTAGTTCACTCATAAAAGTTCTCTCTTACCAAAGTTATGTTGACTTGGGGATTGTCAGACTTATATTCATACAGTTTAGATCTTTAGGATATGAAGCAAGTCATCTTGAAAAGCCATTTTTGCTGTTTGGTTGTAAATATGTGTCATTGAAAGTCTATTTTAGCCTTTACAGAAAGGGTTATAAAGAATACTTTTCAGCACTGTTTTGCTTAATGCTACCATCACAAGCAGGGCTGTGCAGATTTTGTAGACCAGAGTGAAGAAAGCATAGATTAGTCTGGTAAAGTTGCCTCTGTATTTTCCCCTGAATGCAGTATCTCTCAGTGACTTAAAATCTGTGCGTCCTTGTTCAATCTCAAGCTTCATTAGGAATGGCTTCTAGTAAACAATGTATATTGGTAACTTTAAACTGCTGCCTGGAAGACCATTGCATAATTCTGTATCTGTGCTTTTGATGTGAGAGAGAGTACAGCGCCACAGCTGAGCCGCGGGGCTTTGGCTCCAGAAGTGTGGCAATTGATTTGGCCCAATGTACAAGGTCAGACTGTGGAATAACAGACACACAGAGAAAGAGAAACAAGAGAGGCATGCAGTGAGAGGAACAGAAAAAGGGACATGACCCACACCAAAAGGTGTTTTTATGGGGTCACAAGTAGACTGAAAAGAAGGTGACAAAAGGTGTAATACATAAGAATAATAATAAAGTCATATTTTCCTTCACTTTAATACACCAAGAAAAAAAAAACACTTTTACTGTCTCTCTCAAGACAACAGGGAGTCCTCTAGTTTAATAAAAAACACAGACTTCCTTCCCTTCCTACCAGCTCCAAGGATACTGTTATGCAGTTGACCTTTGACCTCCCCAAAGGAGTGTATGTAAAAACAGTCTTTGTTAAGACATCAAGACTGAATGGCATTACAGTAAGTTGACAGTGGATAATGGAGACAGGCAGGAAACAAGCTGAAACAGAAAAATAGTGTTATAACATGCAGAAAGGTTCCTGTCTAGAACTGAACTAGAGACACTCATATATGGCATGTGTGTTAACATGGCCACCAGGATGTCCCAGGAGGATTTCTTTATGGCAACACGTGGATTGTTTTGTTCTCTCCACGCTCAGAGTGACACATATGAAGGATCAAGAGTGTCTTTAGACAAACTATTCGAACATCTCATGAAAAAAGACCTTTGAAGTACAGTATGTCTGTCATAACCACAAATGTTTGCAGGCATTGGTGACAAGTTATAGGTGTACACTATTCAGTACATGAAGTTTAGAATAACTGTTAATTAACCCTATCAGTCCTGGTGGAATGCCAGCATAGCACACATTGTTTAAGTGAGGCTTGGATGTGTACCAATGGGTCTTTTAATCAACATTTCAACAGCCCTGGTTCTTATGAGCAAAATGAATAATCACATTTAGTTGTAAACTCTTTGTAACCTCTACCTCTTTGTGTGCTGTTATAGTGACCCAAGCAACATTTGAGCATCACTTTCTAATAAGAGGTGATGCTTTGAAGAGTTCATTCATCAGCTATGATGCTTTAGTGAACGATTCACATTCTAGGTGTTGAGCCTTGACTCTATGAACTCAGAAAGCTTAGTGGCAAGGTTTGATTTGAGTAAAACCTTGTTGTTGCCCTTTATCAGTTTTCACCTGTGTTATTTATTGGTCACTTTTAGTTTCACTAGAAAATTCACAAATGACTCTGGTTAGCTGGTACTGTTCTATAATGAGCTATCATATTTGACAACTTCACATTTCTAATGAAATGCATTTTTTAGCTATTTCTTCTGAGCAAGTCTAAATTCTACATGTTGACTTCATCTGTTCACTCTAAATAAGTCTTTATTTTCAAATAGCTCTAGTTATTCTGAAAAACAAACGGTGCAACACACATCCATATGTGAAGCTAAAAAGAGGCCTTGAGAGAGTCATAACTGGAAGTAGGAAAAAACACAGCCTGGGACTGAAATTAACACATAGTCTTGATTGAAAGTACTTTCTTTGACCTAGATTGAGCTGAATTATACTGTGTTCCCATGACACCTGCGTGTGTGTGTGTGTTTTGAAGCATAGAGGACAAGGACTCATGGGGGGACAGGTTGGTAATTTCAGGCTTTGACAAGTGTGAAGCTGGTTGCAGTGTGGGTTGCATCATGTGTGTTCTTACGTGCGTGTAAAATTGAAGCACATGTACATACATGCACACAGTACGTATGCACAGAATACCCACTTTCACTTCCACACGTATTCATCCTCTCACAATTGCAGACAGTGTCGCGCGCGCACACACACACACACACACACACACACACTGAGTGGGCTGCCATCTGTTCTCACCAGTCAAGCTGTCTTGGCAGCCCCTCAGGCCTGGGACACCATCAATGACTCTCTCTCCCTTTCTCTCTCTCCAGCTCCCTCACACACAGACACACACCAACCATGAACAGACCAACAGACTGAGAGGTCGCAATCACTGGCACTGCACTAATAAACTCACTACTCAACCACTCTCCAAAAAAATGGAAAACATCCCTGAGCATCTTTTAACTATTTCAGATCGTGAACTTCTAAATATTTAATCTGTGATTTTAAAAAGATAGGTATTGTGTGATACTGTGTGAGTCAGATAACGTTTGCAAATTTTATTTGTTGTATTTTGACAAAACACCCTCATTACAAGTGACAATGAAGCTGTACTTTGAACACATCTGCCCTCCACTGTAAAACTGTAGTTTAACTGTGTTAGAAATTATTTTAAAATGCAAGGTAGTAATGTTTGCACATTTTGTAGCATCTGTGCAACATGTATATTGTACCATGATAAATTAAATGTTGCAACAATTAATTTATGTGATAAGTAATTAATGTTTAACATGTTTTAAATTAATATATAAACTAAGTGTAGAATTATTAACCATGATGATATCCTCGGAACGCAGAAGCCATACTGAATCAAGAAATATGTGTATAATGTCTCTGTGTTCAGATTATTGACTGAGTTGTGAGCATGAATTCTGACACAAAGTACTGTACCTAACTTACCACCTCAAGCAGTATCTTCACCTCAGGTGACATCTTTCCCTACATGCCCCACCTCAGACTTTGCTGCACATCTCCTGGTGGTGTGTCTCACAGTTTGAAAACCTCTCTGATACACTGGTGACCTGCTATACCCTAATTCTTACCCAGTGCATGCTGGGATAGGCTTCAGCCCACCTCCACCCGGCAAAGGGTAAGCAGGTTAGGCTTAGCCTCCTGTAATAAAGGGAATAGAACTATTTGCCCACCTGTTGTTTTCCCTTTTGTTTAGTTGCAGTAAAGCATGCTTGATCTGATTTTCCCACAGGCTTCTCACCATCTAAAAGCTTTTACTCTGTTTGCTCTGGAGAAAGTTCTCTTCCTGTTTTTTTTTTCTATCAGCATCAGACAAGTTCCGTGTTAAATTTACAAGAATTTTGTTCCCCATATTTATTTATCAAACATTTGATTTGTCAGACTGATCAAACTCGGTGAGATGCTTAGCTGTACTTGGGGACAAACCGTTGGCTTGTTTTCAGTGTTTTCAGGTTACCCTGCCTGGGGGCATTCAGATATTGTTGTCAGAACAATACAGTTGTAATGATGTAAACAAGAATTGTATAGAGAACTGGGTTGCTCCATTTCTTCTGTTTGTCCTTCACAATGACCATAATCCTTGGAAACACCCAACTCTCATTACTGGAGCAATACATGACCTTTAACTTCTTTTGGCAAACACAGCAAGAATAGGGAAAGAACTTTTCCCACACATGACTCTGCAACATGCAGACTGACAACTTTGATGCTCTGTATTGTTCTGTAATTGGCATGAACAGCAGCATCAAATTTTAATAAAAAAGATGAGCAAGTACGCTAATTGGAGGCAGAGAACCAACAAAAAAAGGAGGTTATATATCATGACATAAAACAGGTTCTCACAGCTCTGTTTTATTTTTTGTTACATGAACATAATGCAGACATAAAAGGGGGCTGGGCATCATTCATCATTTACCGAACAAGTTGCTGTAACAGATTTAAGCACAGAGGATGGCTTTGACAGCCACACATGCAGACAACTCCTTTAAAAAAGAATGAGCAGAAAGAGTGTGTGTGTGAGTGTGTGTCTGTAAGAAAGAGAGAGAGAGAGGGAGAGAAATCAAAGAGAAAGCCTGAGTGTTTTTGATGTTATTGTCATATAGAAGAGAGTCCCACGCTCTGTATGATACTCTGCATGAACCCAGGGCTTAACACACATACACACACACACACTCATACCCTCTTAGCAAAGTAATGCACGCACAAGCTCAAACACACACTTAACTGCCAGCAGCACATTGAGCTTCAATGGCTAACAGAGTGTTTTGAAGTGTGTTTTTTTGTATTCATGGCAACTCATGTTGACAATGACAAAAGGCTGCAAAAGTGTGACATATGTGATTGATTAGTTGGGCGGATTCCCACAGATCAAAAACCACCTCAGTGAAAAGGGATTTAATGTAGTGACTCCTTCATTCCTTCCTTTTCTGTTGATTTCATCATTGTAATTATATTTGCTCCCTCATAAATGTGTTTCAAATTGGTCCATTAACAGTGTTGTTATCTGTCTAAACAAGATTAGGAGACAGGGGAGAGAGCGATGAAAAGTCTGACCAGAGTAATGTTTGCTTTATGTAAAACCACAGGAATTCCTGTAGAATAACCACATGAAAAATGTTATGCCACAGCAAACAAGCTGTCGCTTGTGTAAAAGGTGTGTGTGGACTTTGGGCGCACAGTGGGAAACTGCAGCGACAGTTTGTTCACTGTTAAGTGGATGACTCCTGCCAAATGCAAGTTTTGTTTGGGCGGAGGCACATGAAGACAGCTGACACATTTTTACTTACTTTTCCTCCAAAATATTTATCGGTATTGCTAGCCTTGCAGTTTTCAACTGAATTAGAGTTAATATTTTCAGACATGTTTTAGATGTAACTGCCTGACTGATATCTCTGACTTTGATTTACAACTGCAGGTTGACTACTGAACTAGTGCCATTGCCATCTAGTAAGCCAAGTAGCTTTATTTAATTAGCTATGTCCAGTGCAGACCTTTGTAAATGAACAGCAACAAATCTCCCAATTCCCACCCTACAAACACTACTAATTGTTGCATACACACCTAAGCTGGTGGAACAACTTCTAGGAATTTAATCTTGATGGACAGTTTCATGAGTGTCAGGTTCAGTGGTTACAGGAAACCCAGTCGCAATATCGAGCAAGCAGACAAAGACACGGGGAGCACTGAACAAAACTGTTTGCTTTTCCATTTCCAAGGTTTGGTTCAGTTTCCTACAAGAATGAGGCAGAAGCACAAAGAAAAGAGACAGAAAGAACTACAGACACTGAGGGAGAGAAGATTAACCTTGTACCAAAGGGGAAAAAAACCCTGACCTTGAAGCAGGATATTATGGAGGGCAAATTCCCAGTAGAGAAAAAATAATGAGTCACATTTAATCACTGGTTTATTGTGTGTCACGATTAGGCATGGGTCAATTACCAGTTTCAAGGTATGCTGTGATTTGAAAAAGTCAAAGTTTCAAAACCATTGATATTTTCCATCATTCCGTTCTTACGGTGTAAGAATGTGCTTCCCTGTTGTGATACCTAACAGAATGCACTATCCTATTGTGATAGCTGACAGAATGCACCACTCTATTGTGGTAGATATTCTCTATCTGACAGAATGTGCTACCTTATTGTGATACCTGACAGAATGCACTACCTTATTGTGATACCTGACAGAATGCACTACCTTATTGTGATACCTGACAGAATGTGCTACCCTAATGTGACTAGGCATGAGTACTGGTTTCAAGGTAAACTGTGATTTGAAATTTCAAACTAACTAATGTTTTCCATCATACTGTTACTGAGATATTAGATATAAAAACATTATCAGCAAAATTAACCATGAAACATTTATCATAACCCCATGTAACAAACTGTTATAATGAAATGGACACACCAGGATGTAAAACAGAGAAACTTCATAGGGGAAATCAATTAGGTTCAGAATTCCCCTTACAGAGATGGAAACTATGAAAAAAAAATATCACACAAGAATTGTAAGATTTAGTGGCTAATGAGTTGTTAGCATGTGGTATTTTAAAATAATTTATTATTTTTACATTTGTTCTTTAAGATTCATGCAAAAGATTCAAGTACAAAATTACAAAAGTCTGATTTAAGAGAAAGAAACCAGTCTATTCTGAAGGGTATGTATCACGTGTTGAAGTGAAATCCTGCATGTGAGTCTGAAGGTTCGAATTATAACTGTGACAGTATCCTTCATGCAGTGTTTAAAACTATTTTCCTTGATGGATCCCTTAATTCATTGTCTCCCTGTTTCTCACACCCTCCCTCCATCACCATTGTAATGCACATAATAATGATTCCTATCATATAAATCCTCTCTGCCCTTCATGTCATTCTCCCTTCCCTCTGTCTCTCTGGTGCATGTGATGGCTTCTCTCTCCTCTCCACCCCTTTCTCATTTTCCTGCTCATTCTCCCCTTCTCTTTCATTTCAGTTTCTCTCCATCTTGTCTCTCTACCTCTCTGTATCTCTTTAGAGAGTGCTCTTTGTGTTTTATATAATCCTCTTTCTGTGGTTGTTTAATCTCCACTTTTAAGAGGCAAGTAGCTGTAGGCCTTTCGATGGCCCTTGGATAACTCCCTATGTGTGTGAATGACTGTAAGTGTGCCTGTGTCTGAGTGTGAAATTTTGCATTTTATTTTTCCTTTGGCTCCATGTTGCAGCTCTGTTTCCAGTAATAAAACTAAAATGCAGTTTGTCAGTTTGCAATGTGAGTGTCAAGGTCAGAGCCACATATTTTGCCCTCAGCCCTACAGTACTCTTCATTTTGTCTCGTTCCCTCTTTTTTCTCTTAGTCCACTGGACTGTGGACCTCCTCAAGGACAAGAAATACACTATGTGTACTGATGGCATCCAGGATTTTATAGGGATTGTAAACTGCCAGACCTTGACCTGTCTGGTGCTGTATTGTATATGTTTGTGTTCATTTAAAACATTTGATCGATCAAGTGAGCTATCTGTAACTCCTGTTTCCTGATTCCTGAAAGAGTCTTAGCCAGTGAGTATAAAAATATATTCCTCCTGGATGATAAAAATTTTCCAAATTGACATTTCTCACTACTGTCAAATTCATTTATAGAACTGACCAGCAGATAAGCCTTTAAATCGTGCACACACCCACACACACACACACTGGTTGGCAGTGACAAGACTTATGACAGCCTCAAATTGGTTGTTTAATCAGCCAGGTGCATCGGACCACCTCTCTTTTTGTGTGTGTCTGTCTCTGTTACCCTGAATCTGACTGTGGTTCTGTGTGCCCGGATTTGATTGCGATAGTCATATGTAATGATATGAATCATCACAACAAAGAGTATTGTTCAGTTGTCAGTGTAAAGCATTTCACAAAAATTTGAGCAGAAAACACAAAATTTCTCAAAAGAGTAGGCAAATAGGTTAGGAAGTTTGCAAGTATTTTTTTAAACCTTAAGGGCCTCTTTCTTGACTTAGTCTAACTTAGCTGTATGTCAAAGTAGTTGTACTGCACTTTCTTATCACCCTTTTACCCCAAAAAGATGCAACTATATGTGTTAAATTGTGATTGTTGGCTTTGGAGGACAGATATCTTTCAGAGTGTGCTTTTCTGTTTTGTGGGTAAAGCTTTATTTTATGGGTCTCATGTTTTCTAGCTAATCCTCTGAACTCTTCTCATAATTTCCTAAGAAATTAGCTGGTATTTTGCTGTACATCACTAGGTTATGTCCAGGAAAGGCCTGTGCAATTTGGCCATAGTTAT
>BRZM01003196.1:66142-93288 GCA_033238685.1 Lates japonicus | reverse complement strand
GCCCGTGTGAACACGAGAGCTTTCACATTCTCACACGTCAAGCACAGAGCCCACTGACAACGAGGAGTGGGAGTGAACAGCAAGATTGCAGCGTCGGTGAAATGCCGCACAGGGCTTATATTAGTATTCGCTGCCTATCAGCCGCCGAGTGTAGCATGATGTGTCACATCCAGAGGTGGTACATCAGGCGAAAGGGGGCTCATCTGTGGAGAGTAATGCAGATGGATGAATGCTGGCTCATATTGACCGATGCAGATGAAAGCAGAGTCATACATAATGTTCACACATACTGTGCCTGCTTCTGCTATCGATCTGAAGTGTGGAAATGGTGGAGATGCTGGCTTGCTGTGATGCACTCACTGGATTGCTGCTGTCACATTCTTTACTCTCAACAACATCCTGTGTCAGAATTTATGTAATGCATCCCTGCATGGAAGCCCAGTTTTGGTACAACTGTCTCTTTATTTCCTTAGAGATTGCTTTGATCAAAAAGAGAAAATCTATCATGACATCATCTACATATAGAAAATGCAGAACATTTCCATATAATTTGTTTTTTAGCAAGTGTGAAAACATGCGTGCTGAGTTTGTATGATGACTTGACTGGACCGACTTGCAAATGCAGTTGGGACCAAACTAATATGTTGACCTTTTAAGCTGACAAGTGTGTAATGTGATTGCACGCACACAGCTCCGTTCCTATTGTCTTGAGATTCCTTTTCACGCAGTGGGGAGAGCAGCTTGTGAGGGGGGATCAGAGTGGTTGTGATACCACTCGCCCTTTTTAAGCAAGGAAGAGATGAAACAGAGCAACGTCCTGATTGAAGATAAATCCACCCTGATTAGCTTTGCTGTGCTCTTTAAGTTGTTGTTTCTGCCTCCACTTTTCTTCCCCTTACTTCTTTTAGTTGCTGTTCTTACTGAAATGCAAGCATGTCAGCGTTTTATGTCAGTCTTTACATAACTGTTCACTCTACACTCTCATTTTGACTAAAGCTGAACTCTAGTTGTCTGTGTTTTGGTGTGCATGGCTGAAACCAACAAGTAATTTGTTTTAATCTACAGTCTGTGACTAGGTGTGTGAATTGTCATGCACGCATGCACGCAAGCAGGGACATGCATGAGACATTGTGAATTACCATATGTATTACTTCAATTCAATTACTGGTATCCCCTTAAGTTAGAAGAAAATATTATTGGATTTCTTTTCTATGTCTTGATTTATTCATTTTCATTTTCTTACCAAGAGCCACGAAGGGCAGCCATGTAGCTGCAGCTGGGCAGCAATTATTGCATCCATATGGTCCTTATAAATACACCTATGCATAACCCCAACATGTATAGGCTCTGGATCGTCCCTTTACATTATTGGAATTGCCCAATGGGCATTGACAGCAGGGGTTTAATGAATTAAAGTGGACATAGCTGACTCAGTTCAATCGATAACTGGTCCCCTGTGGAGCCCTCTGCTCTGTGCGCCAGAAACAGCAGAGAAGGGGAGATAGGAAGACAGAGATAGAGTGACAAAGAGAGCAAAAGAGAAAAATGAAAGAGAGAGCAGAAAAGAGCATACAAAGGAGAAAAAGAGGAGGGACTAACCCTCAAGAGAGAGATGATGTGAAGAGAGAGAGAGCTGGGGATGGAGCTGAATACGAAAATGGATGGAGGCGATGAATGAGGTCCGGCTGATGAAAGGGTTAAGTGTTTTGCTGTTCCTCACCCTAATGGCTCCTGAGGCTTCTCCTGAAGAGGGCTAGTTTGTGCGACATCCCCACAAGATCCTGGGAGATACACACTTACACACTTGATTCCTGTTTTTTTTCTTTTTTCCTTTCCTTCTTCCTTTTTTTCTTTCTCTCTTTTTTTTTTTTTTGTTGCATCCCAACAGCGGCTTGTTTGTACTTTACAGCACAAACAAACTGGGACTTTATAACACATGTGGCCTCATTCAGTCCAGTGCTCATAGAAGCAACATTTGTCTTGCTCCTCATCTTGGTGCTGAAATCATAATTGTTGTGGCCTTTTGAGCAATAAACACTTTCCACTGGTGTGCCTTGTTCCAACATGCAGTCTGACAGTAAGAAAAAGTGAGTTTTGTTTTGCTTTGCATAAGAAAGAGATTAAAGAAAACTGTTGGCCTTGAAAAGAATTACATAAGATAAAATGCAAAGTATAACCATTTTGCAAGGCTGAATGATCTCTCTCTGTCTCTCCAGGGTCCAAACTGGCTTATGTCAGGGATTCCAAACATCTACTATTAAATGGATTTTGCCTGTTTTATGAGTTTTTCCACTGGTGTATGCGGGAATAGATGTTGCCCAGTATCCAAGTGGCTCAACACCACTTGAATGCTATGCTTTGGTTCAATATTGAATGAAGACATAGTGTGGCACTACCAAGGGGTGTTCAGAAACAATGCAAATTTTAGATGCAGCACAAGTGCAAGTGCTTGAGATATTGTTTTCTTATAAACATATTATGGCTTACATGTTAGCAAACCTTTACCTACACTTCCTGTGGACATGAAGCAACATAAGCACTCATTTATTTATTTTTTTCATTATGCACTTTCCTTTTTGCTCTGCTTTAGTCTCCTCCTAATTCTGAGGAAAACGTCCATCTCTTGTTTGACTGTCTATTACCTGGTAGCTAACTTTGCATTTCTGCTGTGTGGTCCAGGGCAAGCTGCATACAGCTATTTTGCTGAAAACAGCTGTTGTAGAATGTGATGGCATTACACCATGAAGTTAATGTGCCACAAAACCAAAACAATGAGTGGTTAAAAAGCTCAGAAACAAGCAAAAAATACTGAATAATAGAGCTTTAACCATACACGTTCTTTAACAAGTACAAGTATTCTTTTAAACATATCAACCAGAAATTTAAAGGACTGGAAATAGTTGCATGTTAAGTGTAGAATACGGATTACTTTCCAACTATGCCAAACTTGTATCAGCATAAACACATTTCCATCCTGAAATGATCCCTCTATCTCGCCTGTTCTTTGCACCACCACTCCTTTCAATCACAGTTTCTCTTTTCTCACATTCTATTATTTTTGTTTTAGCTTACCCCCACCCCGTGCTCTCTTTTCATATTTTTCTGCCTTGACAGGGAACGGGTTTGCCTGTCTTGTCACACTTGTGACTGACTGTGTGATGGATGGTATTCTGGTTAGAGCTCTGCTCTGTTTAAGGCACACAGCGGGGCAGAAGCACCCAGCCAACTCCCACTCTACCTGTCACGCACCGCACCCTGCTCACGTCACCCTGTATTACTTAGATTTTCTCTTACCACTTCTCCTTTTCAAAGCAACCTTGCTCCGGCTCTCCCTCCATTTGTTGGCTTTTCACTCTTGTCTGGCACTATTTGTCTTTCCGCCGTATATCTGTCTGCTGCAGACAGTCCATCATTGTCTGAGACTTTGCACTGTGATTCTTTCCACATTTGCATTTTGCATTATTTTAGCATAAGGTAATATCCTGTAATAACGCTGTCTTCTACAGTAAACCTGTTAGCTGCCTGGTGTTTTGTCACAGGGTTTTTACATTTCATTTTTAGGCCTAAAATGTTTAACATTCTGCACTACTGTTGTTCAAAAAAAGTCAGTGTAATCTAGTGGTACTTATTTTCACATTTTTTTCCATTAGGTTCTCTGTTCTACCATCTTTTTGCTCCCAATTATTTCCTTGCAGTTGCCCCATCCCACTAATCATAGTATGCGCAGATGGACAACGTTTTAAAATTTAGTTATGCTAACAAGGAGCAGGGCAAATGCAGCCTTTTTCAGGCACTGCCACAGTAATGGGTCCTTGACTGATTGACAGGCCTATTCTCTGCTCCTCCTGAGTGACAAGTCTGCAGTCGCCGCTGCAACGTAGGAAATGAGAGTGGAATTACAATACCAACCATGTCACCTCCTCAGGGGACAGGAGAAAAGAAAATACAATCACAGTCTCCATCAAACACACACACACACACACACACACACACAAACATGCACACACACACACACAGATACACAAAGTCGCAGTCTCCATTTAGCTCCACTCTGGTGGAGAAAAACACATACACACACATACACGCACTCACACAACTAGTCTCCAGCAATGTTTTTGCCTGCTATTATGCTAGCTTGTACTTGGGCTTAACATGACATCCACCCAAGCTGTTTAGGCAGTGAAATAAGGAAAGCTGCATGTATGCAGACCAATAATCTTTGGATCATGTAGGCTTTATTCTTATAAGCCGTTCCAGGAAAAACTTAAAACTCAGTTGAATAAACAAACTTGACCAAATTCGGTCCATTATCCTTATATACTGTACACAAGTGCTATTTCAGTTGTTACTAATTTACAAAATATAATGGCTCAGTGTACTCTGAAATCACAGAAGAATATGGAATGTTATGTCTTAAATTTAATCAAAATTTGTGACAAATTTAGTAGCATACCTATGGCATTCTTTCCACAATGGAAATGAAACATTGACTGGAAAATGTATCCCTAAAATGTATTGCTTTGCTTTCGCCCTCTGTCCAGTTCATCCCAAAGCAGATCGATTGGGTTAAAGTCTAAAGACTTAAACTTGGGTATTTTACCAATAACTTTTATAACGTTTACTCGTGTGACATGAACTGCTTAAATTTCAATAAAACTGGAAAAATGGAGGTCTGTAGTGCAGATATTTTTCTGGCTTTAGACCTTTGGGGCCTCAGCTTAAATAGTTTTACTTAAGAGGAAGTGACAATGTGAATACAAAGAGAAGCTAATTTATTTCATCCATGCCTTCCTGTAGGGAAATTTGAGTAAGGAGTGTGGTTTTCTTAGAAAGGACTGTGAAAACACCCTTAATATTTTAGGGTATCCCAGGGATTTGTTTAAAGAAACTGTGAAAAAGACAGAAAGTCTCTCTCTCTCTCTCACTGTGTGTGTGTGTACGTACGCATGCATAAAAATGAGAGAGTAAAAAAGTGAAGAGTGAAACTGTGCAGGAGAGCTGAGGTATGTTGTCTATTTACACTACATGAGAAAATGTAAATTCAAATCTGCAGATTCCTCCTCTGTCAGTCACATCTGAGTAATATAATCCTTGTAACCAGAGAGTGAACCCATGGGAAGAGCTTTGCCGCCTTGGTCCTCTTCATGCTGCGATTTCACCATGTGCATTAATGCCTCTGAGACATTACCAGGTCTGGTTAATATGATGCTTTGGTAGATTAAAGTCTAAGTGGGGACATTTTCTGATTAAAAGCTTTCTATTGTATCTGCTTTTACATGGACACAGCCACTGGCCCGGAGTCTGTTTGTGCTGCATTTACAGTCGTTCCCCTGTCGCTCTGTCTTTACAGCCTCTGGTGCGAGCAGGGGTGTTTATGAGTTTATAAAGGCTCATGACGCATCATCATGCTTTTATAAATTCAGACATGAAAACTCAGCCTGCATGCCCTTCCCTTTTGCTCCCCACTGTCAGCCCCCATCCCCCTGCTTCCTAACCATCCCAGCACACTCATTTAACCTTGTTAAACCCTCTAAACCAGGCCGCTCAAGGGCTGTTACATGCCACAGTAATCTCTAACAGGGGATTCATTTCCGTCACTGTTAAAGGGGAAAACGGTTCGCATCAGCCGTATATAATTTACAGACACCAAGCTCAAGATCTTTAGAGGAGGAAGAATGGCTATTGTTGCTATGTTACTTGAAGATGTGGCCTTAGGGGCAGAAATAGAGACAAGAGGAAGCCTGGTTAGTGATGGGAAACAACACGGAGGCCTTTTGTGTCGTGACAGGCCAACAGAAGGTGAAAGGTTCAGGCCTGTAAGAGCACAAGAGGAGCCAGCGGTGGAGGCAGAAAGACAGACACACACACACACACACACACACACACACATACGTCTTTAGTGTTAAGCAGCAGCTGGATGGGTGCACAGCCACCATAATGAACCCTATTGAAGGTGAGCAGGAGCCAGGTGGCCAGCCTTTCAGGGGTGGACAAAAGGCAATCAGCCCTGTGCCCCCTTTGTTTGTGTGTGTATGCTTGTATGTGTGTGTATGATGCACACACTCCTGTACGAGCGAGAAGGGGATCAGTCAGAGAATGGAATTGTGTATGGCATTGAGAATTGCTTTCAGGGGAGGAGCTGGAGTGTGCTGCTGTAGATGAACTGGTATTATAGCCTCAACAGACATCTATTGGAAAATCCCCTCAGAATTCATTGTGGTTAGAATAAAGTCTCAGTGTCAAGCATAAGACTGTTCAATGATTCTCCACTGTAAATTGATAGTTTTGAGTGTATTGCACCTCATGGTGTCATGGGATTCTGAAATTGTTTTTCGTTGAGCTATAGGTTTCCAATCCTGCAGTTAATGATACTTGTATTTTATTCGTTCAACTGCAGCCATCTGAGTTTCGAACCAGGCTCATGAGCACACCTGTTTGAATGAATAATGGCCAGCGCAATATTGTGCGGTTAAGGAGCGTCATACGGAGAAAGAAATGGTGATTGTTTCCTTCCTAGAGATGTTCACCGCAGTCACAGCATGGGGCCCACTCCATAGATAAACCACCAGATGTTTCAGCGCCGTAGATTTGGCTATGAATCTTCTTAACTGCAGCTCAACCCTCGGATGACAGAACGAGTATACGGTCAAATCACTGTTTGTGACAGCACCCCACAATTTTTTGCTCTCCTAACAACTGCCATTGATGGTTTTCCTTTACCCATCACCACCCCTCAATTCCACGGCTCTTCCTCACACATTTTTGCAGTGTTGAGCTCCCGTGTCACGTGGCTATATTTCAAACAGCACTGTTTGCTGGTGCTAATGCATTTAGTATCAATGGCTAATTAAAACTGCAAGATCGCTTTGGTAAAACATCAGTTCCGCTCTTAATAAGCAGGGCTGTCTTGAAGCGATTGCGTTAAGTGTCGTTAAGTGCTGATCAAACGATGCTGCCCGGTCAATGGTGGTAAACGTTGCTGAATGCTGAGTTGTGCATGCCCTGCATTCAAATACACTCCATATCCAAGAATTGCAGTGTATCTTCTTCTTTTTTGCTTTATTATTGCCATGTGTCTTCTATTCTGTGTTGTTTTTTGCATGCCGTTTGTTGCTCTGCCTCTTTAAATAGGTTCAATTTGTAACTATTCCATTTTATTGATTGATTTATTATCAGGCTGTTAACATCTGTTCAGGGACAAATAGAGGCCTTCTAGGCAAATGCATCCAGTCAGACCAAAAAAAAAAAAAAAAAAAAAAAAAAAAAAAGAATAAAAAAATCAGTCAATCAAAGAATGGTTCAATTTGAGTTATTGAATATGACGATCCATGATATTATTCTGAGCCCATGGTCGGTTTTGCAATTGCCTTGAGAATTTTAAATAAAAGTAACAGTAAAACTGAAACTAAGAGTTTGAATCTGCCCCAATCTGTTTTTACAGCAAAAAATGGGGGTTTTATAACTGCTTACCAGATTAAACCTTAAAAACCAAGCTTCTTGTCTTGTTCCCACTGTGTTGTGTTGACTTACCCGATATCAGTAAATGGAACAACAAATGCTTCCCTATCTGGGTCATCCATTTACATACAGACAAAAAAGAGACAGGGAGAGAGAGAGAGAAGGAAAGAGAGGAAAAGAGAGAATATGTGGAAAGATAACCAAAAATTATTCATTTGAAAGTCTGAGAGCAAGGAAGAAAAGAACCTCAAAAGGGAAGTGAATTTTAAGTATGGTGCAGGATACTTCAGAGAGATTGATAATGTGCCTCGTAACTAGGTCAGACAAAGGAGCTCATGACATCTCACTGACATTAATGGTGGATATGGTAAGATAATGTCACTGAAAGTCTGACTTCTAAGGCACACAACTTGATTTTAATAAATATGGAAGAAGTGTAGTCTCAGATATCCAATTCTAATTAAAAACATCAGCACCTATCCTTGTTTATGCATTGTGACACAAGGCAAAGTTCTAGACTGGTTATGTATTCTTCAGGAGGTGAGTTCTGTACTGTGAGAGAAGCTAGATGTGTACATATTACATATTTATCTTCATCTTGTATTTAAAAGTTTGAATCTAAAGATTATCTAGAGGGTAGTTGAACATACTATGTAAAGCCATAAAAAAACAAAGTCATGTAAAGGTTGACAGATTCCGTGAAGTTTATTGCCTTTGCAATGGTCTTTTTATTAAAACTTAAAGGATTTTGCTGGTCAGGACAAATCTCCAAGGCTTTTGTATTTCTAAATATTCTCTTTTTAAACTCTCTGCTCTTTTCTCACTTCCACCACCCTGCCTGAATCACTCCACTCTGAAATACTGTATTTCTGTTTTATAGTCTTTTCTGTGCATCCCTCTATGCAAGTGCTCTGTCGTTTGTCCCCATATAATGTCTAAAAGGCAGCATTCCAAGTCCTATTGTGTAAAGCATTGGTGTGCATTGCTGAACTAATGGCTTTTAAGATGTCAAAGGGAAATGTAGCACATGGAAAAAGAAAATCCTTGCCCTGTGTGGGTTTTCATCTAAAATTGGTTCCTGTGCACTGTGCACTCGGACAGCTGCCATCCATTCTGCAAGAGACCTTTCTCTTCTCTCTCAAAGAATGGTTAACAGCAGCAGGCAGCAATGACAATTCAAGTGGATGCATATTAAATCTGTTAATGTTCACACCGTCCTGTGAACTTAAAACCATGGCACACAAAAGATGTTCCCATATCTAGTTGACAGTGTTTTTGCAGTGTGCATTTCTGCATTTTACACTTGGCTGTGGCACTCTCAGGTGTGTAAAGAGCGGGTTGCTGCCCATGAAAATGTGGCAGTGGGATGGATCTGATCCCATTATTTCCACCCAGGCTTGTAAAAACACTGTCCAGTCTGCTCTCAGGTGAGCACATCCGCTGCAGTACCGGCAAAGCCATCAGCTTATACAATGCTTCTTTGCTCGAGCAATCTTTTACCCGGCAAATAAAGGGCTGTGTGAGTTTTATCAGCACTGCAATGCTGCCTCTGAAGGCTTCCTCTCAGGAAATGGAGGAGGAAGTGAGGGGTTGTGCACCGTCAGTTATCAGATATACAGTAGTTGCTCTGGGATATTACTCGTTGATAGATTCTGAATAAGACATCTGCCAAAATGCTCTGAGAGTCACTTCTCGCATAGGTGCTTCACAGGAGTGCAGACACCATTTGATTCCAAGATTGGAAATGCTAGAAGTTGCAATTGTTCCGGTTCTTATCGGTGCGACATAGTGAAATTGCATACAGCCGTAGTCATCCCCCCCAATTTACCAAGCCATGTGGGTTAAGAGGATGTGTAACCAACAGAAAAGGACAAGTCTACTATATCCACAACACTTGCACCGACACATCTGACAGGTGCTAAAATGAGACATAAGGGCCTGTAAAACCCAGACATGGAGAGCAAGGGAGCTGAGGAGCTGCAGAGTCTGAGAGAAAAGACAGAGACGCTGCTGTCTGAGGCCACAACCCCAAAAGCATCACTATGTACCATTTGTCTTCATGGATGTGACAGTCCTTAATTATTTCCAGGGGAAGCTGAATGATTTGTATTTCAGTTGATGAGCTACGGGCCTTTTCTTCATCTAGTGTTAATGATTTAACTAAGTGCCTCTCATGTGCTTTATCTGCATATGAATTCTGTTAACCATGATTTTAAGCCAAGCATATTCTCACTGATAGCTATATGATTCTCTGGCTTCTGTTTAATTATCATTATCATTAGAGTATAAGGTAATTTTATTGCTACCGATGCTGTTGCCATAACTGGATTCATCACGTGGTCCAATTTTTTTAAAAATTATTATTATTTATTTTATTTTTTTTGAAGAGATGTCCTTCAGTTGACAATATGCAAATTAAATTCTTTTTGAAAATCAACCTGCAGGCTTTGAAGCTCTGCTTCTCGCTCCATTTCGTGTTCTTTGTTTTGTTTGTTTGCCTTGTACATTGGTGAAATCTTTCCTGAAGCCCTTTTTTCCCCACTCTCTTCCCCTCCTATTTCCCAAGACGTTGCCGCTGTAAATAGATTTACCTTTCCCCATAGCAAAGTCCTTTCTGCATATGTTTTCCCTCCCTGATCAAGCCTTTCATCCCAGACTATTTGACTCTTTCTTCTTAACTTGAGACTAAACTGAGGGGACAGATTGATTCAAGGTGTCACATTAATAACGGCACCCCCCCCCCCCCCACCATCTCAATGCTGCCATTAAGTTTGGTTCCATTTATATTTTTATGCCATTATGCAATGAAGCCCGCCATATTGTTTCATCTGTGTATAGTCAATTGTGTATTTCATTAGAGGGCAACATAAACAAACCAAAAATATGTTCAGATACCAAACGTGTACACATAAAATGACAAATTATGAAAATAGCCTGTTTAAAAATGTTTTAGCACACTCTGGCATTATTAGTGTCTCACTAAGCTGACAGTGTTACCTTTCTATTCATAACATTTAAATCTTCCTGCCATATGACAGCAAACAATGTAGGAGTGGCTTCCAAAATCCCCAGTAATCCATCTTCTTAGTGATTACCACAAGAACTGGCTCTTAACTGCTTGTGACAGCCAACATGAAACACTGAGACAGATGTCATAAGTTATTGTCGTTGGCAGTCAAGAGGCATTATGCAACTTTAATGATGACTTGCATCAAGCTTCACAAAGCCTCGTCGACTCCAAACGAGGATGCCGTGTCGCTCGCGGTGCATTGTCTCTCCAGCCCAAACACAAAATCCAAGTCTGTGAGCCACAACTAGAAGAGCATCGCTCCCAAAAGACTTACTGGAGCATGGCCTGGAGCCACCTTGAACTATACCAGTGCTCCTCAAATAACTCAAATGGAGGTCATTTCACAGAACGAAGTTACTGTAAGCACAATGGATGTACTCAGTCTGCAGCAATGGCCCGAGGAGTACGAGAGCATAAATGAGGCCTGGGATATTATATTTCAATCTCTCCCTCTTCCTCCTTTCTCAGTCATTTGTGCACACATGCACGACATGCTCGCTCTCTCTCCATTCTCTTCCAGGTTTGGTTCTTAGAACAATTTACAGTGATGGTGGCAGGAGTCCACAGATTGCAACTCCTACTCACATCCCTCGGCTCGTTAACGTTCAGACAGTGTAGTTCCTGTTCCAGCTTCACTCTCCGCCACCAACATGTCCCTGACTCTTGCTCAGTGCCTATTTTCAACCCCATTTCCGACTCCCAAATCCTTCTCTATAGGACTAGGAAGTCCCACTGTCTAAAATTACCCTTAGTTACCCCAGCCCCATGACGTGCAGCATCACAAAAACCCACTCAGCTACAAATGTTTCCTTTTTTTACGCATGGTTATCGGATGGGGACATAATCCTGTGCCCAACTTATCGGTCTGCTAATAGCCAGAGAAATGGGGAGAAAACAAGAGCGGTGATGGGGTTATGTCTAGACTACAAGAGACCACAGAGGAGGGATGTGTCAGGGGGCAAATTCTCTTTGAGGATGATCTGGCTTCTGAACTTAGCGAAAAAATATAATTTGCCAAATACCACCAAAGTGTAATATGCAGCCTTAATGAATGGGAATAGCGAATGAGGGACTGGCATATACAAACACAAGCTGTCTGAATAATTCCATTAGAAAACAGTCAATGTTCATTTGGGCCGTAATTAGGCCCCCTCTCCCAGAGACATGCTGGCCTGATTGATAGTCAAATTGCAGGAGATTGTGTTTACTTTTTCATCCTATCTAGTTAGGAATTCTTCCTACGTCTCATGTCTCATGTTCTCTCTTTCATCCCTCCCCCAACCCTCCCCCCCAGCCACCTCATGAATAAACCAAACGAATGGCCGAAGGTTGATTCTTGGAAACGGGAAACACAATTATTGTAAACTGTAGGTACACCTCTCTAAAGGGAGGATGGGGGCAATAACGGATGCATTTCATCACTATTGGTTGATGATAGCATGACCTGTCTGCACACTTGCCGTAAAACCACCATTATAAAATTTCATTTGTCTGTCAGTGCTCACAAAGCTGGCTCACTTGCTCCTTTAAATATTCCAAAATCTTCTCCTGGTGTGAAGAATTTTTTAACAAAATCCCCAAAGTATTTTAGTTATCTCTTTAAATTCGCTTTAGTGAAAACTGTTTGCTTTTTCCATGGCTCACGGTATAGTATTTTATCTGCAGGAAGAGCGGTATGGCATCATGGTGTCATCATGATCCTTAAAATCTTTAGCCTTAGGGCAGCACATGATACCTGCTGTGTTGCAGTGTTTTAGCAGAGGGCAAGTGTGCCTTCCAGTGCAGTGTATTGTGCAGTTAACATACGTCACGTTGCTTGAGAGCTTGTATTTTTTTTCTTCTTGTTTTCTGGCAGTAAGTGGGTGGTATTGAGTTTACTGCTATGTTGGATGTCTATGTGCTGCTCTCATAGCTCACCAAATAATGATTCCTCTTTTGTGAGTACTCTTCTTAACCTTAAAATCGTATTAGATCCTGAAGTTGAATCCATGTGTGAAGTCAGTCAGTCCAAATCAAGTGATTGTAATAAGCGCTGTTGTATTTTCAAAACGTGCCAGATTCTATTTTAGATCTTTATTTCTACAGGGGTCTAACTTTTTTCATCTGCCTCCCATTTCCGGGATCTCTAGTTTCTCCAGCATGCAAGAAAAAGGTGTGGTAGAATAAAGGGATAACACAGCATCCTATACTTTGGTCTGTTCCACTACCAAATGGCCTGTGCGTTTCATAAGTGCCCAAGACAGCACTTTTGTTTTCTTTATTGTTTGCTCATGAGGCCGTACTGATGAAAAAGGCAGTCTGCGTGATCCACTCGCCCTGGCAGCCATGTGCGCTATCGGACTGTGCTGGCAGCGTCTGCAGTAATGACTTAATATCAGCCCTCCCACGGCAGAGCAGATGAGAGCACAGGTGTGCAGATTGTCCCTAGTCACATGGCACTGCAGGGCCCACACACGCCATTCTCCATTAGTTAACCCACCATCAGGCCATTAAGATACACACTGACATTAACGTATATATCTATATATATCGTTTTTATGTGTTTGCTTGGTCTTCATTCCTCACCCGCAGTAGCTCCTCCTGGCTGTTTTGTGGTTGCCTCTGAGGCGTGGAAACATGTCTCAAAATCCTACCATCAGGAGAAGGCTATAGCTTTCTTTATCTTTTTCCTCTTGCTTGCTTTCAGTCTCCCTCCTTCTGTCTCTTTCTCTCCTCTGTCTCCTCCCTCTCCCACCATGCAGCTCTTACATGTTGCCCAACCACATTGTCTTTAAACACAGTAGGGAGAGGAGGGAATGGTGATGACTGCTAGTGATGGGAATGTGCTTTGGCTTGAATCTCATCCGAAGCCACCCCAGCTGCCCCGAATGAGGCAGACGGACCCAGCTGCTATATCGCGGCCACGCATGCACGGCTCTGTCAACAGGTCAGGGTGCTTCAGTGCCTGCACTTTGTTCTTCCTCACAAGCTGGAGCAGCTTTTCTGCTTTAAGACTGAGCTAAATTTAATCTCATTTCAGTTCTGCTCTGTTCTGATCTAGTCAGCCTGAAACCAAAGTCAACAAAATTTAGTTACATTTTTTGTGATTAGCTCCAAATGGAAGCAAGGAATAGCTGCTTAAAAAAAAAAAAAAACAATCTAGTACCCACATATCCCCATATACATGCTGCTGTGTATCAAAGAAGGCTACATCAAGCCCAGATTTATTCTGTGCAGGTTTTACAGGATAATTCAAGTTTATTACAACTTGGGTCTTATTTTAGTGGTTTTTGGACATTATTCCTTTCACACTGTGACAGCCACCATGTTCCCAGATCTCAGCACTTACTTTTGTGAGTACAGTGTTATCATAACTGATGAAACAGACAGCCAAATCCATCATAATGAGCCTTAAGTTTTAATAAACCAGCATTATCCTTTAAAGTGCTTCAGTTAACACAGCTGTGACACGTGGCAGGTGAGAGATGTGAAGTTGAAGTGACAAGGCACAGGCATACACTTCTTCACTGCAGTCTCAGTTTATTTTTTGCATTGTCAAAAGTCCATAGCCTGTCATAGAAGTTAAAACAAAAACTCAGAGAGCTGATCTGACTAGCTGCCACAGAGTATAAGCCAATTATACCCAATAACGCATGACTCAAAAATTACAGATGAGCAATGACAGTAATGCGTCATAATGTGCATGTCTCATTTGGTGAATTATACAGCTTCTAGTATCATCCTCCTGGGAAACAAATATATACAGTACTATTTACGATCCTCAATTTACACTGCAACTCCTGGAAACAGCTACAGTATGTTGGTCTCAGCTGACAGTTCCAAGAAAACACGTCAAGGCAGTTTGACTCGCTGCTGGACACCAAAGCACTTGCTGTGTTTGGAAAAAAAAACTGACTCTTACAGTGTGCTTCTGGCTTCATAACATAAAAATATCCTCCTACAGATGAGCTAGAGTAGAAATGTAAAATGAGACTATGTTGGATGTGATCAAAAAGATTGTAACACTGTCATGGATTAAACTAATCATAACTGACTTTGTTTGGCAGAGCATGATAATCTCTTACAGATTATGAGTGGGTTATGAAGAGTTGTTTCTAAGTAGAGATGTTTCAACCACAATAAAATGGTTTAATTATAACTCACAAACAATGAACTAATGAGTTTATACTAACATAAGCACCATGAGACAATACTGTGATATCTCACATGTCTGCATGATGCCAATATAAAAGGAGCAAAAGGTCAGCTGTAACATATTTTTCAGGAACAATTTCTCTCTCATCTCTGTGATCTGCTTGAATTGAATGATTTTTTAGCATGTTTTTGAAGTACTTTTCACCGTCAAGATGATTTTCCAAGCAGCAAATTAAATCAAGCAGTGACTCAGCCAGGTAGTTGAATATGTTCAAATCAGTGGATATAGTTCTGAGAATTGTACTTGCTGTTGTTACTGTGATGTTGCACAAGGCCTATTAGACCAAGGACATTTCAAAGAGACCAACAGTTATGTTTTATTGTAAGGTAACTTGTAGCAAATGAAGCAGAGGAGGAAGCTAAATGACATAGTATAAAGAATGACAACCCAATTCATGATGAGAGGGGGAGGTATGGGTGCCTGGTACTAAAGCAACATATAGACAAAAACCTTCTTATACATATTAGACAATGTATGAATCTTTGATGCTGTTTTAGTTGTAATGCCATGTTTTGAGTCTAGCATCAGTAATCATTACTGTTGTATTACTTTTAATATGAAAACATTGCAGCATTATTGATTTCTTTGTCAGGCAAAAGGTACTCTAAGTGAATTAACTGACTGAAAAGAGCCCAAATTCCTATCACCACATTTATACAAGTAATGATATTCAAACATTAGCTGTTAATTTGGCTAACCTTATGACATGTTCAGTAACTCACAGCTTCGCAAATGCATGATTCATATCATTTGCTGAGCTGAGTGGATTGTGGGTGTAGAATTAGAGATTAGCTCGAAATATGAAAGACTATGCACAGACTTTCTTATTGGGCAAGTTAAACATTCCGAAATAGTACTAAAAGATCAATAAAACTAAGGCACTTTGTGATAGGTTTGAAAAACTATAGATATCTACATGTTATCCCATATTCAGAATAAGGAGAAAATAACATTCAGATGTTTAGTGCAATTGAAAGAAAGGCTTATAAAACTACATTCACCTGACATGACCTAAAGAAAAAAAAAAGTGCAATGCATGTGGAGTCATAAATTATACCTTGCGCAAGATCTTACAGAAGTGACAGCAGTCTGAAAACAGGGTGCCGCACAGACACTGCTTATATTCACTTGGCATTCATACATAGAGATTTAGTTCATCTCTCAAGAATTTAGTACACTAAATAGTTCATAGTATAATACATGATTATAACAGCATAAAAGATAGAACGAAACAATGTTACACATTATTCAGTCTGTAATGTTTCCATGAAAGTAATAAGGATCCTATCTCATCCAGTATTTATTACCATTTTCTTTCTGTAGCTGGAGGGTATAAGCCATATTTTCCATTCAGCATAGATAGTGTCCAAGAAAAAGCCCATCGTTGGAGGGGTTCTCTGGAGCCACCATTTAGTGATTGTTTTTTAGCTTGCAGCCATAAAGATCTCTAAAGATATCTTAAAAGATACGTGTCACTTTTACATATAAAATGCAAAATATAGAAAAAGGAAAGTGACATTAAACCAGTTCCAACCCAATATCTTTGCAATTAAACATCCTCCCAGACAGGCTTGGATGTATGGACAAGGCCAGTGGGTGTACAGTCATGGTTCAGCGCTGATCCACATTCCCTCCAGCAAGGGTACTGGGACCAAGTTAATTTAGATTTTTGCTTGGCAGATATGAAAAGAAAAAAAAAGAGAAGCCAGAGAGTTGGAGGAGGTATACAGGGTTTGCCCAGTTGACCTGGACTCCTTGAAACTACATTTAGCTAGAACTAAGCTGCACTAAGACAACAGTGTTTTGAAGGTAATGAAATACCACCACTCATTTTTTATCAATATGAATGATAAAGTTTTGTTAATCAAAATATTTTGCAAGTTTCAAACTACAATAGCAGTGTCAGCCTCAGAAAATGACCGTGACTGACTGAGTCAGTGAGTCAGTTGCCGGGTGATGAAGTTACACCATTGGTCGACTGGCTGTTGGACTTTTCCCCATTGGCTGTCACTCTGTCAAAATGATTTGGCACAAACAGTTTCTAATATGTCATCAGGGAGTGCCACTCATTTTTGTTTGCCTGCTCCAATACTCTCAGCTCTGATGTCACCACTCTGTGGTGCAGTAGGATTTCCTAAATTTGCAAAACGTAAATGCAAGTCATTTTGGAAGGCATTGACAAACTATCTGCTGTATTTTATCATCTGTGTTTGAAAACTTGTTTTAAACTTCAGTCTGTGCTTTTGTCTTTAGTGTTTCTTTTTACATCATGTGGAACATAATCCTCTACTTTAAAAGGAACACATAAACCTTATCTTTTTTTTTTTAAGGAAAATGATTGAGACAGTGTTTTTTCTCAGGGTGTAATAAGATTGACTCCGATGACACACTCGCTCCATCAGACTAATTACCCTTTCTTGCAACTATGCCACAGAGAGTTTATTGAGAACCCAGGGTTTGGCATCAAAGATTGAGCATCGTCTGCTCATCCTTATATCTGTCTTTAACATCCTTCTTATAAAAGAAACCTGGTCTGGCTTAATTGACTTGGCCCCATCCAGGTAACTCTTCCATACTGAAACCTAAGCTGCTTGTGAGTGTCATGAGACAAAGCCAGCAAGGCCGAGGAAAATGATACCAAACTAGCTCCTCTCCCCTGAGCCCTTGTGTTCTTCCAGCACTTTCGTGGCGGAGAATGGAACATTTGGATGATTAAGCGGATTTGGTGGTGCACTGTGTCATGTTCTGTAATCTCCCAGATGATGATTAAAGGGGTCTGCCCTGTCGCCTCCTCTAATCTTCCCAGTGACGTCTGTGAGTCCCAGCTGCCTTAGCACCCATGCCTCCCTTCCCAGAGGCCTCTACTGCCCTGGAGGGAGCAACAGCCGCAATTTGACCCAGTCAGCCAGATTCCTAGATACAATAGCATCATATAGGCGGCTTACAGGAAGAATGCTTGCAGTTTGTCTCTCTGCATTCCTAAACTATAGCCATAATAGGTGATTAATTAAATATTCTAATTTTCCTCTCATATTTGATCTACATATCCTTTCTTAGAGTTGAGGAAAAAGGGGTGGTGATAAATAAATGAGAATTACACTATTCAGAATATTTTTAAACCCAAGAAGTGTCCACACTTACCATCTAACTCTTAATACACATTAGGTACCTGACACCCAATGAAAAGTTTGGATGGACTGTATCTCACAGGATTTTGAATGTGATAAGTGGAATGATACAAAATTAATAATTGAAATAGTGAATGTGAGCCTTGGCCTTTGCCTTTACAAGTAGCTGTCCTTCATGACAGGCTTCATAAGGAGAAAGAAAGAGAAGCGAGGGTGAGAGAGAAATGAAAAGGACAGGGGATGAGGCAAGGAGCCAACCACTACCGCCACTAATAACCCTATCATCTCCTCAGAGCAGATGCCCCAGGTTCCCGGTGGCATCTCAGAGAAGAATATCGGGGAGAAATAAATCTCCCAGCCAATTTATGTGAGGAAGGTGAACTTTTACACTAGCGTTCCATGGTAAAGGCAAGAAGGAAAATCGCATGACAGTTCCTGAGTGGAATTTTTTCTTTTCTTCTTCCTAGATTGACATAGCATTTTATTCATTGGACCTCCGGAATGCTCTTGTGTGCAGCGTGAAATTGAAAGAGTCAAAACAGTCCATGTGAAACTCCCCGACCTTAGATGGTAAAGGTAATGTTTCTTTTTCAAGAGCTCGGCCCTGCTGATCTGGTTTGCTCCTTTTCTTTTTTGAGGCAAGATCCCATTGGAGAAGCGAGCTGTAAATACTCGTGCAAGTGGCTGAAGAGCACATTGCATTACCTTTGCTGGTCAAACATCGACCTCCACACAGCTTTTTCCCCATTAATACCCCTCTGTGGTACATAGCAATGTGGCATTTACCTTGAGCAAGCACAGCAATAAAGAAATCCAATGGCAAACCACAGCACATAAAATTAACTGTAATGGTCTATTTTGTTATCTTGGTTTTTCATAGAATAGAGCCATCACTGAGGTAATCTGAAAAACAGCAAATATTAACATGAGACCAGTGGTTCTGCGGTAAAAATACATGTTTGGTTGATGCAGGACTAACTCCTTATTCATGTCCCCTATACTCAAAGAAAAATCGCAGGATTGGAATGCGTGCAGCGTATTACGATGTGTCATTTCATGACAAACAAAGCAGTTAATACCCTTGAAAAAGTGAAGAGAACCAAGAATCCTGCACATATGATTTCAAAGGATAAAACAGGAGAAAAAGGTTGCATGAAGGTAGTGTTAATTTACATATCAGTGCCATCCAGAAATGCCACATGATGGAAAATGCCAGAAAACTTCCTCTCACCTGTTCCTTAAAAAAAAACCCCCAAAGTCATATTTTATTATTGTGATTTTACTACAAACCAGTGCTTACATTGTGTTGCCAACAAAACAATAGGATTACAGTTACATGCAAAAACAACTTTAATAATATGGTAGGTTTTAGTTCTAAACTAGACCCCAAAGCAGTTAAAAAGTTTTATTGTGTGCAGTTGAGGGTTTGAATTGTCAAAGAGGACAGCCATTGCGATGCGAAAACGCAGACAACAGTTGAACTGCAACTAGAGCTGGGATTTGAGGAGTTAGTAGGGGGCAAAAAAACAAAAACCCTGGACAAAAACTGGCTAGAGCAAAATAGATTCAGCACTTGACTGTGGTGTTCTACCACTGAAGTAGGCTGAGTGATCGGCATCAAGTTGAGGAAGCAACTGGGCTTAAATACTGCAACAGGACTGCAGTGTTGATGGTGATAGTAGCAGGTGTGCAGGTGTGCAGGTGAACTGGCAGGGCAGAGTCATGCAGCCACACCAGCGGACTATCAAACACATACACACAGACAATGAACAGGGACAAACAAAACACATAAGAGATAGAAGTAATGATGTGGGCAATAACCATAACATAATGCCTTGTCTTTGTGGAATCTCCTCAGGACCTGCTTTGTGTTGCGTGTATCGGCAGCAGCTGTCGATGAAAACTTTCTTCATTACTCCAATTGGGTTTTGCACACGTTACAATGGACACACTAATTGTTAGTCGGTGTGTGTGAGTCTCCATGTGCCGACATACTAGCAGCTCTGTGTAGCTTTACTTAAGCACAGTTGTGCTTTGAACTAATGCTAACATTAGAATGCTCACATGCTGTTTAGCAGGTATAATGTGTGCTTTGTTCAACATCTTGGTTTAGCAGCGAGCATGTAACATTTGCTCATTACCATAACACAAGTACAACTGGGAGGCAGTTAGAATGTCAATGCCATCCATGGAGACGTATGAGCATAGCTAAAGTGAAAGAGTAGGGTTGAGTGGTTTACAAAATCGATGCAATGAGCAACATGCAATGAGGTTTTTGTTTAAACACACAGATGGGTGCTCTGGGTATATCGGTGCCGGGGCTGAGACTGCTGGTGTCTTTGTTAACCTCATGATGACGGCAATTGAAAAAGAAGACAATAATGAATCTGTCAGACTGTTGGCTTCTACGTCCCTCACTTTCTCGGTGTCTTTAATTCCAGATTTGAGGCTTTTGTTTCTGCACAGAATAAAGAACATCAGTTAGTAGCAGGCAGTAAGTGCAATTGGTGTATAGCTCATATTCACCGCCAGAATCACTATCATCAAAAAATAAAATATAAAAAGATGGACTTTGGAGATACTCAATGTTTTGTTCGAAGTAAGAACAAAGTGAAAGTAGTGAAATTTGAAATCCCAGAATTTATATAAACTTTCATAACTTCCTCCATTTTAGAGAACCAAGAACCAGTGTGTGTGTGCTGGTGCTTTGTGTCTGTGTTTCCTTGTGGTAAGCCAGGTGACAGCCCAGCCTGTACCAGAGGGCTTCACACACTACAGAGGTCAGCGACTACTTTCACTGTTTGGTGATAGCGAGATTTTGCATAAGAGTATAACTCTCAGGTCTCCTGAGGCAGTGCAGTGAAGATATTTTGACAAGTCACTACATGACTAGAATGTAGCGAGAAATTTTAATGAGAAAAAAATGCTTCCTCATCTCCCTTGGTGATGACTCAGTGACAGTCTAAGCTACAAAATGAATGTGGTGGAAGAGGAAGTATGCAATTCTTTATTCTGTCATGATTACAATTAAACTAAAAGTGACTTTCTTGGCCTTACTGCAGGAGGCAGTCAAGAATAATGCAGAAAAATCATTAATCTTTGTGACACTCACAGAGTTCAAGTGGAAAGCTAGTGCGGAGGAGGTCTTGTTCACATCACCTGTTCCGTGTCCTGCTTGGGTAGGTGTCCAGCCCCAGTCTGCCACTTCTAATAGCACCACGCTTGGTGGGGATCTGCAGTGTGACTGTTGCAGACGGATAAATCTCTTTCTGTCTGTTGCAGGCGCATTTGGGGATGGCTCCTGCGTCTTAGCAGGATGTCAGCTATACCTAAAAGGGTGTGTACTAGGAGATGTAGAAGCTGCAGAGCACTACCAGAAAAGTCCACCCTCGCTGTTTTAATGAGATAGCCATAAACAGACACATCACCTGCACTATCTCATACGAGGGCTCGACTAGTATGTGCATAAAACATAGGTGGTAAGGAGATAACCTGCAAATGGTATATGTCCTCCATCAAAGGTGGTGTTATTATGTGCATATCGACCCTGTCTCAGCACCAGTATATTTAATATATAGTATTCAAATCTATGTGAGGATACATTTGTCACTCCTTTCCTTCTGAGAAACTGTTTTTACTTTATCTATTTGAACATCATGGCATATATCTACAGTGAGCGAAGGTTGTTTGAATCTATATATGGCTTATACCAACATGCCAGGACAGCAAGCTTATTCTCTCACTTTGCCCCTTTCTCTTCTATACTCCCCAATGCTGCAACCATGGATTCACTGTCATTTATCTGAACTCTGAAGGAACGTATCAACAAAGAGCGTTTGAGCGTAGTGTGAAATGTGCCGCCTGCTGCTGCATGTTATTATCGAATTTTTCAACAAGTCCTCACACCCTAAACAACAAAATAGCTTGTGTCTTGGTGGCAGTGGCAATAATCTGACATCTCTATGTTTTAAGAATTTGGACATTCAGGTAGCTAAAATATTTAGTTAGAGTTAGAAAAGATCCATAGGAATAGGATGGGAAAAGCAGTATTGGTGTCAAAGTCAGACACAATGTGAAGGCAGTTATCTGCAGTCTGTGTTCTGATTGATCCTAAAGAGTGATTCATATGGTTTGAGGTCAGTGAAACTGTTGCCACGAGTTGGAAGCAGACTATTGTCAGACTATTGTCTAAAAATATTCTTGCACTGTCTGCTTCCATTAGGGGCCTAGCGCAAACCAATGAACCAACCCTGTATTATGAGTCTGTTACCGAAGCATTCTCTCTCATGGTCTTTTGTCTCCTGTGTTTGCACAATGCAAACCATGGGATTCACAGTCAATATCCATTGAACACTGGAGGAACATTATAGACTAAGCACATTAGATGTAAATTGCTGTGTGCCGCATGTCAGTTCCACCTTTCTTCAGCTCACGATTTTAATAACAGTATTACGCGGCTCAGTGTGCATCGTGCATTAAGCAATTTGTTTTCTAATTCAAAGTGTATTGTTGTTTGGAGGTGACATATAGCCCAAGTTGGGGTTTGATGATATCTGGTTGGGCGCTGAATTTTCTTCATGCAGTTGTGTGTATGTGTGTGTGTGCAATGCTGTCTGTCTGTCTATCTGAATAAGGCAATTTTTTCATTTCGTAGCGTCTGCGTGTGTGTATACATGTGTGAGGCATGTTGGCGTCACTGGGACCAAAGCTCCTCTGGACATGCCAGAGGCGGCCGGGTGGCAGGATACCTGCAGCATCGCCATCCTTCTGAGACCAATGTCATAATGGGGGGGACAGCTGGCAGCAGATTTCCTGTCAGCTGAACATATTCATCAATAATTAGATTGCCTGGCCAGCCATATTTCTGGCTCAGTAGGCTTATGACTGTATTCTCTATGTGTCCTCATTCTCTCTCCTTTCTCCTTCTCTCTGTCTCCCCTCTGTGTCTCGATCTTTACCTTTCCCAATTTATCTTTATTCTGTCTTCTCACTCTTTTCCCCCACCATCTGCATTCTCATTTATATGCTTTCAATCTCACCTCCTATACAATCTGTGTCCTCATTTTATTCATATTTCCAGATGCCTTTTCCAGCATGCTAATTGGAAGCATAAAAGCGCTGAGGTTCTATTACCTCAGAATGGGTACAGTTCTGATATGATAGACGGGGTTTTCAGGACTGCTTGGGGACGCTTTGTAGTAAATATTGTGATATTTCAGGGCATATAGGTACAGTAGCTCCATTAATCCACTGACGATATGACCATTTGTATGTAGCTAGGAAAGGAGCTACTCTTGCCATCATTAAGTGGAACACAAACAAAATGGAAAATTTACACAAGGAAACTTGGAGGCCATTAAGAAAATGATCCACTTTTGTTTGAATTCAATTTATTTGCTTTTAGCATGTTTTCTTATCTGCAATTTTCTTGGTTTCCTAATATAATTTTCTTCAGTGCTTGTAAAATATAACCTGCATAATAAAATACCAATAAACTCCACACACCTTTTTGAGGCTGTATAGTAAACCAGACTTCTGCTCAAAGTGTTTACATTATTTGTTAGAAATATAGGCTATGGAAATAGCGGAGATAAAATCTGGAGAGTAATTGAATGTGACTGCTGACATGTTAGAGCATCGAGGACCAATGGGTGGCATGACACTTAAATGCAGTTCAGGATTTCAGGAGCACATCAAGCTCAGTGATATGTCATGGTAGCTGTCTTTCAAAAAGGTAGCAACAACATGCAGCAGAATATTAGAGTGCAGTGACTCCAGTGTTTGTTTTGTTTTGTTTTTTTTTTTTGTTTTTTTTTAAATGCAGGTAACTTATAACCACCTGAAATAGTTACACTGAGATGTGACACATCTGACGATACACCTTTATTGTGCAGTTTGATATATTTTATTGAGCAAGAAAACCTGGTAAAATAGCATCATATATTTAGTAATTTATCAGTAGATGTCAAGCAAATGAAAAAGGTTACCATCAACAACATGTGACCATGGCTGTTACAATTTGGAAATGATCTCTGCACCTTACAGCTTAAAGGCCCTATTATTAAAATGAACTTTGACACGCTGAAATATGAACATGACAACAGTCAGATGCTTCCATAATGGACCAATCAACTGCGGGAAGCTTTCCCCAGCAAACTGAATTTTGATGTGGGTTGTGCATATTTAAATGTAAGCGCTCAATTAAATGTTAGAAACACACAGATCCTGTCATTAGTAAACCCTCAACATGATTTTGAAAAATACCAGAGTATGAGCCAACTACAGTATATTCACCGTTCATTAAGGTAGTGATGCATTGAAGAATTGAAGCAGAACATCTTACAGCTCACTTATCTGAGCTTTGAATGTCCGTACAAATTAAGAGACACATCAGTAGGTCATGATCCCAAACTGTAAAATTGTGTTGTCATGGTCTAGGAAATTAGTTCTATGTTTCTTCCCTTCTTTCTAATTGAATCAATGCAGTCACATCTAAACATGCAAAGCAGTATGTCTCTAGGTATAACAATGATGGTCTGTCAGTTGTTGTGCTGCCTGGGTCAGACAGAAATATTTCAACAACTATTGGACTGCCATGAAATTTTGTAGACACTCATTGTCTCAGAGGATGGATCCTAATGACTTTGGTGGTCCCCTGACTTTTCTGCTGGCAGGATTAGCAGGGGATGACATTAGCCAAATTTGCCTTTATTGCTCCTTTTATGCTCCTTTTATTTAGATTCTTGGCTTTACTCTTTGCGTAGTGTGATTCACATTCCTATTTTATGAGTTATGACTTGTTTTGTATTCCTCCTAGTCTATAAATGTTTTCATCTTATCTGTCTCTGTAAAGCACTTTATAACTTGGTTTTAAAAGCACTTTATTCAAATAAAGCTCATTATAGTACGATTAATCTTGCTTAGCCAGTCCATTATCACCACTTTGGTTTATTTATACCAGGAGGGAATAATCCACTTTTTAACTAAGAAAAATAAAAACGTCTGACCAATCACTCCCTTCAAATGCAGCAGTGTCAGAAGAAATGTTTGTAACATGCAAGCCTGCAAACTTCCCTTCTCCTGTAATTAAGTAACATTGATTACTTGAACACATAGGCAAAGTGCTCAATCAAGCAGTTGGTTGCAGTTTTCCATCATAAACTTGCTAGAATTCTGTTGCTGTAGTGCTGTTAACATTGTTGCTGCAAGATTGTAGGAGGACTTTAGAAAAGTGTACCATGCAGTACAGAGCAGAAGGGGATGGAGCCAGCCAAAACCTGCTGGGTGTGCTGGAATTATCAAAGAGTCAAACATCTGCAGTTAGACTTTAGTTGGGCTGCCAATATGTTTGATTGATGTTGTTCTTTCGTACAGATATTGGCTACAGGGCAGTCAGCACGTGGCCTACTGCTGATATGATGGAGATAACTTCCTGACCACAGCTAGAACAATGGTAAAATCTTACTTGTAACATTTGATGGATTTACTCATTCAATTAACTTATTTAATTTTTTGGAAATTGCTTTGTTGACCAATAATTCTTCAATTAGGTTCCACTAATCATAGAGTGGATGAAATTTGTCATCCTCCTTACATTTCATTAGCATTAGTACTCATTGAATTTAAACAATGTTTCATAACATTGTTTGTTTGGTTTGAAACAAAGTCTCTATGTAAATAATAATGTAATAATATACAACAACTAACAAGAACTGAATACTTTTTGCATTTAATGACAGCACTGCTTATACTTTGCTGTTCACTAGCGTGATCGTTATCCCTGCCCTTTATATTTGACGGCAAACCATAAGGAGCGTTGTCTCACCATAAACGGGCAGCCACAAAACATTTTCAGACCCTTTCATTCAACAGCCTAATGCTGGTAGTGGTTCTCATCTGAACTCTCTTGGCAACACACAAAGCCAAATCATTCTACCAATATGAAGACCTGTTTAATATAAAAAGCCAAGTGCAGAAAAACCTAACTGAGGAAGCACGCCACAGAAATTTGAACATTACATGACTTGCTATGCATAAACAGTGTAATGATGACAGCTACTCAGGGTGCCACATTCTGTGATTTCAAACAGCATTTCTGACCACAAATGGACAAAATCATGGCAGAAAGTAGATGGCAGTGAAAACCCTCTTAACTAATTTTGCATATTTTTCTAGACACTCATGAACATATTGCTTTTGTCGTTATTTGGAACATGCTGCTTCAACCTCACCTGCCATTAAGTAAATGACAAAAAAGGTAAGAAATGTTGATTGATATTCCCGTGTTCAGGCGAAGTAATGACGACACTGTGGTGATTTCATCAGGCTGAAAATAATCCATTGTTCCTGTCATGGCAGGAAACTAACACGTAGTATTAATAATTGAGTTGACTTTGCATCAGACCCTTGGAAAAAACTTTTTGATGTTTCTGGAGAGATCTGTAGAAGCAGTTTTAATGCCAGGACATGACCACGCAATCCAGACCGCACTTAGCAGGGGCAAGAGTCAAGAGAAGGTGATTCTTGGCTCCCTCTCCTCCCTGTAGTCGGTTACCACTAGGCTGTCATTTAGCTCAGAGCAGACTGACAGGGTTTTAAAGTAAGGAAGAAACTGCAATTACCTGGGAATACAGTAAAAAGGCACGATCCATCAGGTTGCTCATGTCTACACTAACACTGGGAAGTGAAAGGACTGGTTCAATGTTACACATCAGTGAAGCTTAAAGAAGAAAGTGCCCTCAGTCTTTTGTTTCCACTTTGTGTGTGTGTGTTCTTCTTATACTACGACGTGTTGCATTTGAGGTTTTAGATGTGATAAGACTCTTGTAACATCATCACTCCTTCATGTCATGTGTCGGTGTGCTGCACATCAAATGCAGCCAACATCTGGCATTTGATAAAAGAGATGATTCACATACAGAGATATGTCTTCCCACAGGCATAAACCTGACACTTTCTGTCAATGATGATATTTTCTGTAGCAGATTTGTCATTGACTTGTTTCATTTCGCAGACTGGACCTTTATAACTTCTTACCAATAACCATTGTGTTTAACTTCAATTTTATTTTATTTATATCAGTGTTTAATCCAGAATTGGAATACCCTACCAATATATATAGCATATAGCAACATTAAAGTCTTATCATAAGTTGACATATTTTTTGTCCAAAAACACACACCTGTTCCTCTCAGTGTTCAGTTAAACTGAAACATGGAAAGATCATACACATGGGATGGAAGAACTTACACTTTCCTATGCTGCATGTCAAACACCCTTAAATCGGCAAATCCAT
>BRZM01003194.1:60802-80560 GCA_033238685.1 Lates japonicus | reverse complement strand
TAGTTAATACCTGACACGTATAATCAATATGTGGAACATCTGATGTTAAGTCTCTGCACCCCTATGTGCACTTTTGGGGGTCCCTCCCTATAAAAGGGGTCTCCTGGGTTCACCTCTCCCCTTTTGTTGTTTTTTTCTATGGGAGAAGTGTTGCAGTCAGCAAAGTTCTGCATGTTAGCTTACTTGCTAATTTAAAATGTAATGTGTGACATGCTAACATGTTTTTAGGATTTAATTTATGTACAACATCACAGTTGACTGGAGACTTTTGTTATTCCTCTGTCAGTCAGCCTAATAAACTCGTCTTGAGGTGTCCATGGTGTGGGCCTTCTTCAACATTACACATGGCAGGAAACCACCGGTTACATAACTTCCCCCTGCGGTCTATAGAATTTGTGAATTTGAAATGTCTGCATTTTCACAAATAAAACAAGTTTCCCAAATCTGAAACTGTGTTAAATGAGTGTCTGGTTTCATGTGGATAATCTAGTCCTGGTTTGACTTTGTCTAAGTGAAGTGGTTTTTGGTCAGGACCTGGTCTGATGTGGTGTAGATGTGAAAAAAGCAGAATCACAGAGACCAAACTGAAACATTTCTTTCTTTCATCACTGTATTTCAAACACTGTTTGATCGTGCTAAAAATCTTTGTAGAAACATGGTTCACTTGTAGTTTATGAAGAGGCAGTTCAGGGTTTTCTTGGCTGCAAAGCAGAAACACAAGAGGTGAAAAAAGTTTCAGACCACTCTCAAGTTATTACATGTATGCTTTGATAAAGCTAAAGCTGCCTTCAGACTGCTGCTCAGAGACTTGAGTTTCATTCTTACTGAATTCATCTGTGTTTGAATCATTCTGTTTGGTAGGTACAGTTTGATGAGAATACGTTTGGTTGGATAACTAACTTCATTTCCTGTAATAACATTAAATGAATTTATATTTACCTTTTACATGAGAGCGGTTACTCCTCATATTGGCCTCCCATCTCCTCTCCTCTCCTCCCATCTCCTCTCCTCCCATCTCCTCTCCTCTGATCTCCTCTCCTCTCCTCTGATCTCCTCTCCTCTCCTCTCCTCCCATCTCCTCTCCTCTGATCTCCTCTCCTCTCCTCTGATCTCCTTTCTAACAGAAAAACAGAAGACAAGTAGGTTGTAGTCGAGTTGTGTGTTAAAAACGTTAAAAATCAGTCATTTAATGTATTACTGCATGATAACTGATCATCATACTGATAATGACATGAAATATTTACCTTTTACAAGAGAAGGTTTAGACATCATGTTGCCCTCCTGCCTCCTCTCCTCTTTCCTCTTGTCCTTTTTCCTCATCTCTTCATGTCTTTTCTTCTCAGATTGTTTCTCCTCTGCAAAAATAAAAGGCAGACAAGAGGGAGTAAGAGTTAAAATCTTCAAATACTAAATACATTTCATAAAATCTGGTAATAACATGAGATAAATTTACCTTTTACATGAGTTCACATGCCATATTGCCCTCCTGCCTCCTCTCCTCCTCTCCTCTCCTCCTCTTTCTCCTATTTTCTCTCTCTCTAACAGACAACAAGCAGGTTGTGGTCAAACATTTTATAAATAGGGTAAACAGACATATGATGTATAAGAATCTAATGGGATTATTAGAAATATTTACATTTTACATGAGAAGGTTTAGACATCATGTTGCCTCCTCCTCCTCTCCTCTTGTCATTTTTCCTCATCTCTCATGTCTTTTCTTCTTTGATTGTTTCTCCTCTGCAAAAATAAAACAGAGTAAGAGTTGAAATCTTCAAATACTAAACTAAATAAACTTCATAAAATCTGGTAATAACATGATAAATTTACCTTTTACATGAGTTCACGTGCCATATTGCCCTCCTGTCTCCTCTTTCTCCTCTTTTCTCTCTCTCTAACAGAAAAACAGAGCAAAGCAGGTTGTGGTTAAACATTTAGAAATCAGGTTAGTCAGGAAACATCTTTTTGATTTTGATTGACACAGTTCACTCATTATGTTGCCTTCCTCCTCCTCTCCTCTCCTCCTCTTTCTCCTATTTTCTCTCTCTCTAACAGACAACAAGCAGGTTGTGGTCAAACATTTTATAAATGAGGTAAACAGACATATGATGTATGAAATCTGACAATGACATGAAATATTTACCTTTTACAAGAGAAGGTTTAGACATCATGTTGCCCTCCAGCCTCCTCTCCTCCTCTCCTCTCCTCTTGTCCTTTTTCCTCATCTCTTCATGTCTTTTCTTCTCTGATTGTTTCTCCTCTGCAAAAAAAAAAGGCAGCCAAAAGTAAGTAAGAGTAAGAGTTGAAATCTTCAAATACTAAATACATTTCATAAAATCTGGTAATAACATGAGATAAATTTATCTTTTACATGAGTTCACATGCCATATTGCCCTCCTGCCTCCTCTCCTCTCCTCCTCTCCTCTTTCCTCTTGTCCTTTTTCCTCATCTCTTTCTTCTCTGATTGTTTCTCCTCTCTACAAAAATAAAAGGCAGACAAGAGGGAGTAAGAGTTAAAATCTTAAAGTAATAAATTTCATAAAATCTGGTAATAACATGAGATAAATGGAAATTTACCTTTTACATGAGTTCACATGCCATATTGCCCTCCTGCCTCCTCTCCTCCTCTTCTCCTCTCCTCTCCTCTTTCCTCTCTCTAAAAGACAAATAGAGGACAAGTTGAAGTTAAAAACTTTAGAAATGAAGTTAAAAGAGATATAATGTATTACTGTGTGAAATCTGATTATGACATAAAATATTTACCATTTACATGAGAAGGTTTACATGTGGTATTGCCCTCCTGCCTCCTCTCCTCCTCTTTCTCCTCTCCTCTCCTCTTTCCTCGCTCTAACAGAAAAACAGAGGACAAGCAGGTTGTGCTTAAAACATTAGAAATCAGGTAAACACAGGTATAATTCATCACTGCATGAAATCTGATAATAATGTGAAATATTTACCTTTTACATGAGAGGGTTTACACATGGTATTGCCCTCCTGCCTCCTCTCCTCTCCTCTTTCCTCTCTCTCTCTAACAGAAAAACAGAGGACAAGCAAGATGTGGTTAAAAACTTATAAATTAGGTAAACAGACATATAAAACAAAACTGCATGGAATCTGATAATGATATAAAATATTTACCGTTAATATGAGATTGTTTTGATGTCATATTGCCCTCCTGCCTCCTATGTAATGTGAAAGCTGACAAACCTATACACACCTCCTACAACACCGTTTATGACCCTTATTTAATTCATGGAAACAGTTTGACAAGTTGTCAAGTATCACAGTTGATTCATTTTCTAGAAAATCTCTTCTTCCAGTTACTTTACACATCTGTTAACAGTGTGTCATAGTTCTGCACGGTGGCATAAAACTGATTAAATATCAGCGACGTTTCTCTTAAAATACTCAAATGAAAAATAATGATTAAAAACTATTGTCACTACATGTGTTACTTATGGCGTAGATTAGAAAATAGGGTTTTATCAGCAGGTTATTTCTCAGCAGAAAACCTCCGTTTAAAACAAGTCAAGAAAACGACGTTGATATCAGTGATTATGAAACTTAAGACCAGACATATCAGCTGCATCAGTGAACGTCTCAGCGGCAAAATACAGTGAAAACAACATGAGTTTGAAAATAGCTTAAAAAAAAAAATCTCACATTTTCCACGAACAAGGCCTCTCGTCAGTGACAGTGGATGTCCAGGTGTTAAATCTCGAGGGCTGATGTCTCCTTTTCAAAGAACAGTGAAAGCAGCGAGTGTGTTTTTCTGACCAGAAGGTTGTTTGTGTTTGAATGATGATCAGGTCTGAAATAAAACACATGGCAACCATGGAATGTTCAGGTCCGTTCTATCAGCACGTCTGTTCTGACAGTGCCATCTCTCCCGGACAGGTGTCACACCATCAACATGGCGATGACAGACAAATGCAGCTTCAGGAGGAACATGGAGGACGTGAGCACAATTTAAACAAAACAATAAAGTGTTTCAAACTAGAAACATGACCTAGACACGTGCAAAAAAATAGTTATATAACTAATTATATCGATGTGCTCACGTGAAAAGTTTAAAAAGTATTGAATTTAACCTGCACATAGCCATGACCAGAGGTCAACAACAAATAAATTAGACACTAATTGCAAACAGTGTAACAACACTGCATTTACAGAAATGCAACTCAAGGTGAAAAACTGTATCTTTAAGACAATGCGCCCTCTGGTGTCTATACAATATAAATGACTGCCTTTTCATCAATAAAACAAAAGTTTAACTAATCTCAAACTGTGTTAAATGAGTCTCTGGCCTCACGTGGATAATCTAGTCCAGATTTGACTTTGTCTGAGTGAAGTGGTTTTTGTTCAGGACCTGGTCTGATGTGGTGTAGATGTGAAAAAAGCAGTGCACGTTAAGTTTCATTTAAGTATAGAGCAACAACAGTCATAGAAACAGTCAGGCCAGTGCTGTGCTTGGAGATAACAACACAAGAACAAAATAAACAAATAAAATGAGGAATTCATATCCACATTATTCATATTATCATATCATATTATTACATCATTATATTCAGGTCATTGGAAGAAGAGCCTTGATTGTCTTAAATGTCTTTCTTTGGTTTTGGGGAAATAAAGAAGTGTAGTTCTGCTCTTGGAGGATCATGAAGGAACATCCACTGCAGGTTCAAAGTTACTGTAAAACTGTAGGGAAAAGGCACACACACATAAATGCACACATAGTTACATACATACAAATGCTTTCACATACACATGCTCATGTACAGTATTTCATTCCCTGATAATGGTACAACTAATTATTATATTAATATTATAAATTTTCAGTTTTTTGTTCAAAAGAAGTAAAGAAACTATCAAACAATTTATCATTAAATTCAGCATTGAATGTGATTACATTTCTAGACAGTAACAGATCATAAAATGTACACAACGCAATGCTGTAAAGAGAATGACAGGAAAATCAATCCAATAACAAAACACTGTAAATCCCAGGCTGCAGTCGAATAGTCAAAAAATCTCCTCTCTTAACCACTTTCCATTGACCTCGATGGAAAAGGTCATGAGGTCAAGGAAAGATATGAAGGAGAATTGATAAGGAATTACGAAAAGAGAACTGCAGTAATTGGAGAATCTTGGAGAGTTTTAACCAGCTTTATTTATAACATGTGGAAGACATGTACGGTGACAAACTCAGTGCTGTAGGCTACAATTCAATAAGGTTTCCTAGGGTTGAGAAAGTTGAGCCATTAAAAGAGATTATTTGACCGCAGCCCATGCTCTGGTTTTGTATAACTACTTCACCACTAGATGGCATCATGGTATCATTTGAATTCTGCAATGTGAGGCAGCAGAGGTGAGTGCATCTGCAGAGTGACAGGCTAAAGATAGATTAAGTGTAAGCACACATTATAGTAGCAAGGTCAAGGTGGATTTTACCCCAAAAATGTAGTGCAGCAACAAGTTCTATTCTGATACAGGTTCTCTGAGATAAGTACGGATGTGGTGTTGATGTACAAGGCTGATTTATGCCAACAATGTGATCTCTTTGGCATAAAGCTGAGATACAACAACAATTTTCAACAAAGTAAGGGTGGATAGAAATCATCTCCCCTCCCAACTCTAGGAAGGTTTTGTTTATGTGGACTTCTAATGAATCAACTTTTTACTGCCCAGTAAATTTAATTTAAGAGGGATTTTGTGGTTCACAAACTCCAGAAATACTTTTTTAATGATATCAGTAACCTCCTTCCAACACAAAGCCAGCTGCCAGAATCTGAGTATAATTTTAATAAAATTGGAGAAAGCTGCTACTTAAAAAAACTGTATCATATCCCACTTAAACCACTGAAATTCCTGCCCCTGAGAAAGTCACTCACATCTGCTGCCACTTTAGAATACAGCAGCTAAAATGTGAACTACTGCTGGATGAACAGATCAGACATAATTTTCCCTGCTCTATCATGAAAATGTTTTGGTAGAGTTACCAATTAAATCCAGAACTGGTAGAAACATCTCACTAATCACATTAAAAACACATTCAGATTTGGTTGTGGCAGCGCTTTAATTTCATTTGACTATGCCTTGGTCTGTGCTCAGTTTAGCTTTCCAAATCCTGAATATCTCTCCAAAAATCTTACAGTGTTTTTAATTTATGTCAATATTTGCTAGCTTCTTCTGTTTGTATCACTTTTAGTGCTGTTTATTTTAACTACCACAAACTATTTTCTTTATTTTTTAAAGTCACATGTAGAATTTATTATTTGTAGCTAAAAGACCAGAATGAATGCTATAGAAACTGCTGCAAGTCTTTTTTTTTTTGCTCTCTCTCCACTAGACTGGATGTAAAACATTTCTGTGGTTCCTTCTGTCGTCCTCTGTGGCTCTTTGGCTCATGTCTCTCTTGAGCAGGTTTAGACTGGGAGGCCCTTTTTATTTTTCACTGTTTTAACTATGGTGTAAAAACAGTTGAGTAGTCAGGGCGATCGCTCCTTTGGCTCCGTCTCCCCAGGCGGTCATGAAGCCTTAAACAGACCTCTGTAGCTCATGTCATTCATCACAATAAGTGGAATCATATATCAGACACACAAACAGTCATACTGTAGACTATTAGTGGGCCCTCCAGTTCGGTGACTAATGCTGACTCCGCAGTGTTCTGAGGTCATATGTCTTTACAAAGGAGATTCATTGATCATTTAAGAGGTTTCAAGGTTTGAGCCTAGAATAAACAATCATTCCATGCCAGCCACATGAACAATGAAAACCATCTGAATTCTTGGTCGCTAATAGATGTATTTAACAGACTAGATGTCTGTTAATAAGCAGCTGAAATTCAAGGAGCACGCTTCTCGTGGCTCAGATGTTCCTTTGTTTGTTATCTCTGGGTTGTGGTCGGTGCTTAGATTGAAATGATTCTGTCAAAAAAAAAAAAAAAAACTCATTAAAATAAATCTCATTTTCACAATCTCAGCACTCCCTTGTGTGCTTAATATCACTCTACTGTACGGTTTAGACTAATAAGGGTGAGTGGAAACTTCAGCTGTCTGCAGCTCAGTGAGCCTTCCCAGATACCTCCAAATGATCACCCATCTTAAACAAGTGTCTGTTGAGCTTTAAATCAAAAGGGCACTTAGGAATGGACTTAGTTATGGAGTTGTTTAAGTGTCCCAGTTAGGGCAAGAATTAGTCATAGTGCTTATTTTCAAAGAAAACAACTCCACATCCTGTCTGTTGATCTGCTGGTTCACACTGACTGAGCTTTTGCGGGCTAATGAGTCACTCTCACGGACATTCCCCAAACATCAGATGTCTTTTAGCAAACAGCGAGTAACTGTGGAGCCAGCTTCTTCCAGAAATCTTCCGAGCCCAGTGCCATTTTGGTGTTGAAATTCGTAGACAGCAAAGCTTCACTCAGCGACAAAGAGGGCTTTCACCTCTAAAATCGCCAGAGGACCACACGGCAGCAGCGCACGGCCATCCTCAGTCTGCTGGCCAGGTATTGGAGGTGGTACAGGCCTGAGTGTGGTCCCCTTCACCAGAGCCAAGGATGTCACCTTCACTGTTCCAATGTCTGACTGCGCAGGAGTTTGGTTTTTGTGGGCTAATCGTGCATTTCCATACCCCCATGAGGCTTTTTAAAATGTGAGGGTTCAGTGTGTGGTTGGCAGAGTTATTGGAAGACTTCAGTTACAGCTCTGGTGGTGACCGAGCATCCCACACTGGCAGTCTGTGGGGTGGTTAGTGCCGTTTGAGAGGCAGATTTGTGACAGGAAGGTGGCCCGTTATAATCACGGTTCTAATCCCTGGGCCCAGCTGGGAAAATGTGTGTTGAAATGAAACCAATGCTCTCATCACCTTCATCAAAAATTGTTAAGGTGTCTGTGAAAAAGATATTTTACTCCTGAACTGCTCCAGTAGAACTGCTCAGTGGCCAACGGAAGAGGACAGGATGGACACAGTACACAGTCTGTATGAATGCACAAAAAACTGTTGGAATTAAAGAACAAGTGTGTTCAGATGGCCCAGTGTTCTGCAAATATCTTAGATGAGAGCATCTGCACTTGACCTTTTTATCTGTACACCCTAATTAAATGTCTGTTATAAGTTGATGTCAGCTATCTACTCTCATATGTACACTTACTGTACTTTTACTTAATTTACCTAAGGTAAAATCCAATATTTTCCTTTAAGTAAATTTTGAGAAATGCGCTTATTCACTCTCTTGCCAAGCATTGGATGAAATCAATCCTGTGCTCATGTTGGTGTGCTAAATATGAAGCTAGAGCCAGCGGGGAGTTCGCTTAAGTCAGCATAAAGACGAGGAGATGAGGAACACAGTTAGCTCTGTCTGTTTTTTGTTTTTTTTAAATCCACCGAACATTACCTCTGAAGCTAATTAATTCTGTCCAAAACTGAAGCGTAAAAATGACAAGTTGTTGTTTTAGGGGTATTTATGTGTTGGACTACAGCGACTGTGGACAGTGACATAGGCCTAGTTAAAAAGTTCCAGCTACTACCCAAAGAACCAAAACGTGTTGTTCTTACATTTTGTTTTCTGTAAAGATAAAAAAAATGACATATGTTGAGTGCTGAGATTTAGAGGTGATTTTTTAAAAACTTTGGACAGAGCCAGGCTAGCTGGTTCTGCCTCCTGTCTTTATGCTAACATAAACTAAGCACCTGCTGGCTCTGGCTTCATTTATACCAATAGACATGAGGGTGGTATCAATCACCTTTACTTTACTCTCAGCAAGAAAATAAGCACCTTTCCAAAAATGTAAAACTACTCTTTAAATATATAATATGCATATTTCCCAAAAATCTAATTGCTGAATTTCATTAATGAAAGCATTACCCTCAGGAAACAGAAGTTTGTGGGTTTTGATGTGACAAATCTAGGATATAAAAGTATGCATTGTGCTTTGTCTGGACAGTGGGAAAAAAAGAAAACAGTGAAAAAGAGTCAAGTAGTTAAGGTTGTGAGCCAGATTTGGACTGATTACTTGCCCTCACCCCAGTCAACCACAGAAATGTGTTACCACTTGAAAAGCTGTGTCTTTGCGTCATATTCATCTGTCTCCTCACAACTTTTTCATGCCAACACATAATACTCGCAGCCAGGCACATTTAAAAGAACTCTTATTACTATTGAATGCAAATAGGCGTCAGAATTTCAGTGGGGAAACTTTTTTTGCACTTCCTTCCATGAAGACTTAACAGTATCTGCTTCAAACAACTGTGGGAAGCGATAACATTTTATTGACATGACTCACACCCACAAGATAAGACTGGAATGTGCATGTAGCCTTAACAAAGACCAAAAACTAACAAGTCATGTACTTATTATGACTTGGTTAACAGTATGAATTAGTACATGAAATGAGCGCTCTGGAATTCCAGTGAACAAGAGTGTCCCCTGAAGAGACCCTCAGTGTTCTCCATTTAATGACTGTTAGTTGTGTAACATTGTTCTGCCAAGTATTGTGACTCATAGGTTTCAGCTTTTATTGCTGTTTAATTTTAACATTATGATGCCATTTTTATTAGATGCTCCTTTTTTAATGTTCATGTTTTTTTTACATGTTTCCATGTCCAGCTGGATTTGACTGGTCTCTCTGCTTTATGTTTCGTTGTTTTTCTAAAAGTTTGTTAAAGAGATGGGTGTGAGAGCCATTGCGGTCAATAAGAAAAACAGCGCAACATGAGAGTCTATTTTCAGCCCAGAGACCAAAGACCGTTTGTCTTTCATGTGTGTTGTGGATGCAGCACTGTTGTTCAAAGCAGACCCACCAGTTCAAACTCCCCCAGTTCCCCTCTCCTCTGGGATGGTTTACCCCAGGGATACCACTTTCCTTCCATACTGATGATTACAGAGTGCAGGGACCCGTGACTTTGTCAATGAAAGGTATTTTTACGAAAACATACAGTTCAAGCACTTTTGTGCGGAAAGAATGTAAATTTCTCTGTATTTAAAAGGAAGAGGGGGGGAGGAATAACTCGGAAATTTGGACCGATTCCATCCCAATTCATCCCCTCCCTCCCCTTCTCTCCTCTCCCCCTTCTTTTTTCTTTCTCCATCCTGTCTGGCTTTCAGCAATGTGTTTCTCGTTGTCTGTCCCAATGCCTATAACTCTCAACACGCTTGGTCGGCACATTTTTCATGCTCGAAAACCACTCAAAACAAAATGTAATTCCCTCTTTTTTTTCTCTCAACAATGCTTGTTTTTCTCAGAGTCATACTGAAATTTAATCAACAGCCAAATGAGAAAAACATATAACAGCAATTTCCATACGTGCAAGCACACTTTGAGAATGATTGTCATATATACAGTGGAGGAAATTAGTTCTATTTTCTGTAGGATCATTCACTGTTCCCTCGGGATACCTAGCCCTTTTCACTGTTATGATAAGTTAATTGTACACATAAATTATAGTTTCTGGTCATCTGCACTTGGACAAAGTAGTTAAACATACAGTATGAAGGTCATTTTAAGTGTAGGGAGAAAAAATTAAATCAGTACCATGTCTGTGTAATCAAATGTTCATAAAACATGTATTTAAACCACTTTCCTTTCTCCAACTCCTTAATGTGTTGGTCTTTTTAGATCTGGAAGTGGATACAGAGACTAAATAAATCTATATAGGGTATCAACAGCTCCCAGCAAGTATAGGACAAGTTAAATACCATGTATGAGTGTTTCCCCTTGACGTTCATTTTGGCGAGGTAGGAAGAGATGCATTAAGATCCTCTGACAGTAAAGCTTCATACCAATGAAGTGGCGCCTCCTCTCCACGGGGTGACCTAGTAATGAGGAAAACACTGTGGTTTCTTAATCAGATAGACAGCTTGCATTATTCAACTGCAAAATGTTGGCAGTTATTTTTAATTTCCCTTCACCATCATATGTATTTGGTGGTTAAAGGAGCTGTATGGCTTACTATAAATAGTCATGTCCCCTAAATCCCTCTATGTGTGCATCTATATTATATAAGGAGAACAATGTTCAGAGTCTATTTCTGTTACAGGAGGCATTTCAAGTCACTGCTGACAGTTGGTAATCTCCATTGGTGCAGTTCTTTTATCTAGGATCAACCAGTTGTTGATGACATATATAGTCAAGATTTAGAATGAGGTTCAAGTGTGCCTTGGCCTCCATAGCTGCCCGTGGACCAGCCTGGCTTACAGTATCTCCTCAGTCTATGGGCCTGATCATCATGCGGACGGTTTTCATGGAGTAGAAGCCTCCACCATAGTCAGCCCAGAAGATCCCATCTTGGAACTTGCTGCGGTAGACGCCTCCGGTGTACCAGACACCGTTAAGATTGGCTTGGCCGCAAGCATTGTACCACCAGCCTCCTTTATGGAAATGGGCGCAGTTGCCTGTTGTGGGAGAGGAGGAAGGGGGATAATTAGCTGTGCGAGGAACAGAGGGAATGATTCAAAGAAACTCATATGATGTTGCCTTCGTTTGACATCAGTTAACAACATATTGACAGAATTTTTCAAAGCTTGCAAGTTGAGACTAAAGTTTCTGACCCACCACTGTACGTCTGTTCAGCAAAACACTGTCATGGCACCAGGCAGATTGCTTTTTTTGCAATGCTACTCAGGCCTGCATTGCTTGAAATCCCACAAGTGAATTGCTCCATATAGCACTGTGGGATTCGGGGCAACATGGGACCGACTGGCTAAGGACAAAGTGCTGTGTTCACTCTCAAGGTCTATCAGTGATCCACAACCACACGACCAATAAAGAACCACTGTGAACCTTATAATTCCAAGTTCACAATATTAAAACAGGAGCTTGAATTTTTGATAAAACAACATGTCACACCTGAGAGGAGACGATATTCTACAAGTGCACAAGGAGACCCCATCATCATCTACCTGAAAAGGCATCCTTGTCTCGATCCAGAGTCGTGAACTGTTTGCCATTGTGGCTGCTGAGGGAGTCCCCGGCGTTGCCCTGGTAGGTTCCCAGCCGCAGCCGATAGCTCTCGCTCTCCGGCTCCAGGTGGAAGCTGCTGTACTGAGCGTAGACCTTTTTGCCCATCCAGTCCTCCAGCTCCACCAGCAGCTTGTAGTCCCCCTGCCTCCCTAAATTGTAGATGCCTTCCAGACCGAGCCAGTATTCCCCGTCTATGTTTCCAAAGCCACTCTAAGTCAAAGGAAGATCAAAAGGAAAGTTACAGAAAATAATGCGCATTGTTTGTTATGTGGTAGCCAAGGGAGTTTAGAAACATGAGAATTGTTTAGGAACTTTGGAAGAGGCTGTGTGATTGTTAACAGAACAAATGAGAATTTTCTTTTTGATGACGTTTCGCTCATGGTTCTGTAGTTAGCAAAAACTTCAAAAGAAAAAAGTGCTGTGGCAAAAGAATGCCCCCCTATCTTTGACATTCCTAAGAAAGACATGTTGTAGAGTTTATGCTGGAAAATAAGCATCAATCTTCAGAATTCTGGTTCATCGCTCAAACCCCATAGATCTCTTGGATTGAAACTGAAATGGATGCAATCTACGTCTGGCCATGTGCCTCCAAAACACTTCACTTGGTGGAGGAGGCTGAGGTTTGTGATTGTGGATTAGTTGGGTGAGCCAGCAGATGATGAATGATGTAGGGTTTCAGTCAGGGGCCTCCTCTCTGGTGTTGTGTGTGTGTGTGTGTGTACATGTGGTGGCTTTGTGGGAGAGCTCAGAGGCAAATCAATGTTGAAGAGGGCAATTTAGCTTCCAGTTACACATGCACAAACCTGGCCCGGCTGAATGGAACACTGGATTGCTGAGGCAGCCAGCCGCGATATACTCCATCTTATTCTCACAGAGCTTTGATGAGAGGGCTCTATATGGTGTGGTGCAGTAAGCCAACCAGCCATCCATCCAGGAAGGCACCATAGTAGTAGCGGTTTTGGAAAGCAACGCCTGCAGATTGAGCTGTGGAACATACCTTCCTAGTGGGCCATCTAATGTTTCATGATGGGAATCTCAAACCAACTGACCTCGGACGAAGAGTGCTGTTGACAGGGTGTTATATTTTACAGTGAGTGAAAACACACGGATACTGGCCTAGTCCCGTAGATCCCAGATGGTTCCTTTAGATGGGTCATATATCGACACCACTGTTGTCTCTGCATGAGCCAAGTATTCAGAAGTTGGGCCATGAGGGGAAAGAGAAAAAAAGAGACAAACCACGCAGGGGATGTATCATTGTCATCACCTTGTAGTTATCCCAGTTCCTGAAGAAGTTAACAGATCCATCTCTCCTGCTCTGGATAACAGTCCAGCCCCCATTGTCTATATCCTGTTTACACCAGACCTGCACTGGCCTCTCTGCCTCGTCTGGTTTGATCAGGTACATGCCGCTGGTGCTGTGGCCGGCTTCCTGCGCCTCAAGACAGTCTCTGAATGGGCCTGAAATTAAGAACAATAAGAGAGAGAGGCAGGCGGTAGTCATCATTGAATAAAACAAGATTCTGTATGCAATATTTGGACAATCTAAAAGCTAGGTAAGCTAGGCTACTTTGCAATACTGGTTCCTTTTTTATTATGAATAAAGTTTGCTCTCTTACACAGTATATGTAGTATAACAAACTAATTATTAAAAGCATTAAAAAAATTACTTGTTAATCACAGGAAATTAAAAAGTACATAAATTAGCTTTAGCTGAGGTTAGCCTCAACTAGCTATGGTGCAGTCACTGCTGCTGTTTGGTAAAAACCTCTGTTTTGTTGATCCTGAAATTTGTTTGTTTGGGATTTTTTTCAAAGATAAACTGGTAGTTAAAACAGATGTCAGTCAAATTCTAATATTAATATTAACTTGACTGTAGTAGTAACTGTATTTTGGGCAGATTTAGTGTCTTAGTGCCAGAGGACCAGGACAACAGCACTGAAGTCAGTGTCTGACAGAAAGCAGGAAAGACAAGTAAACAAGAACAAAATCACACAAGCAGACAGAGTAATAGAAAACACATTTATCTGGGTCCACAAAGATACACTTGTTTACTATGTCCTCCCACTGCAGCATAGGAGAATGAGGCTAATCAAGTCACTTTAATAAGAAATTACTCGCCTACATTTGAGGTCAAAAAACCAAAACAGATATCTTGTTAACCCAGTGTTTAAGTGGCAAGAGTCTGCCCTTTTTCAAGGTAACTCTCATTACAAGAGTTTTAATTACAAGCACATGTAGCACTGTTTATTTAAAGGGCGAGTAACCCTCTCTCAGCTAATAATATAATAATGTAAAGGTACAGTCCATTCACCTCATGAAATATACCAGAAGTGCGTCTACTCTGTGGTTTGCATCAACCAGCCTGGGTTTTGTCTACATCTCTCATGCAATGGAACAGTCTTGTAAAAGGATCGTTTTCATACACAGCTGCACTGAAATCCTACACACTTTATTATTCTTGGGTGAGGGCAATCTAAATGTGTCAGGAATTTCTGTTGATGACCAAAATCGCACTGGTTAGGTTTTTCTTTGCTTTGCTTTAAGTCCCCTGCCTCAGTTCAGACGTTACAACATTTTTATTTCCATCCTAGTTTGTGTTCTTTCTGTTGAGTGGGGAGCAGCTGAGATCCAGCTGAATTTGCAAATCTTTAACCTTTGAAAATGAGGCCACTGGCCCACCTGCAGCTGTATTCAAAGTCAGAGATTATTATTTTTGGCGTGTAAAGTCATGACTGTTCTACATTTTATCGTGACTGTTTTGGATTTTTCATGTCTGAAGCAGGGAATAAGTGAATGTAAATTAATGAAGAGATGGATGAATGGATGGATGGATGGATTGATTACTCACTCACTCACTCACCTTCAGCACTGAAGTTTCTCTGAGGAGGTTTTTGGACTTCCAGGGTACCACTTGTGGGTGATGGCCCAGAGCGAGAGCCCCTTTCCCGGGCAAACCCTCGGGTGTTGTCCCTCTGGATCTCATTGGTGAAACGAGGCACATTGACAGGAATGTTCTCAGGCACCACCTGCACCAGTGGAGGTCCCAGGGGTGGGTGCTCATGCCTGCGGCTATACACCTGCATACAACGCTCTTCCAGTGCTCCAATCAGCACTGACTGGTTGTTCACCACTGCAGACAGGGCTGCGTATTTGGCCTCCAGTTCCCTGTACCTGGAGGCCAGACGTAGTGACTCAGTGGTGGCATTAAGGATGCGTGTCTCCAGCTGCGCAAGCTCCAGAGAGTTGTCCCTCTTCATGATGATCTCATGTAGCAGCTGCATGTAGAGTTGAGTCACCCTTGAGTTCATGTTCCTGCTCTCTTTCCTCAATAGCTTCATCTCATTCACCAAGTTGCCGTCCCATCACCACCTTCCAAAGTCTCTCCATCTCCCGGCGCTGCTTGGACAGGAGAATTGGCGCTTGCTGCAGCTACATCAAATGGCGTCACTCCTGTCATGTCAGTTTAAGACCAAGCTTGAACGCTTCAGATGGGTCCTGTGATCTTCTGTTCAGGGACCAGGAAGGTATAAAACACTTTGTTTCTCCATTGGCCTCTGGGCCCTTCGTATCCAGGAAGAATGGGGTTCACCCCAGTGAGGCTTGGCTGTTGCTCCAGGGTGACCAAACAGAATAAAAAGGCTCCATGTTCCAGATCCCATGGTTCTTTCTCTCTTTATCATACAACAAGCAACAGATCTATAAAAAGAAAAGAAAGATGGAGACCTTTTTACTTAAATGATAAGGTTGGTGTATATGTTATAGATGTCAATAAATCCGCAAAAAACCAAAAAATCTTAAAATGATTCCTGATGGCCAGTGGGTCAGATGGTTGCCATGAAATTGTGCTGACATTTCATGGTCTCAGGGGATGAATATAATACTAATTCAATACGAAATACCTGAAAAACTAATGACATTATACGAAAGCTTTGTTTTGTGTTTTAGCACTAATTAGCAAATATTAGCATATTAATACTAAACTCGCTAAAGATAGAACATAGTAAACAATATACCTGCTAAACATCACCGATAGTACTGCCATTATGCGTATTGATATTTAGCCTAAAAGCTCCACTGTGCCTAAGTACGAAAGCTAGCGGAGCTGAGCTGTAGACCTTTTTAAAAGGGCTCAGTAACTTGCCAACTCATTGGACATTCTAGTTTTAACAACGTACCAAAGCAAAGTAAATAGTGCATTTGTTGAGGACTATTTTCATCGATTAATACACATTTTGTCAGCTAGGAGTATTAACACAGCACCCAGAATGGATTGACAAAAATAAAAATAAAAATACAGTGCCCATTTCATCATGTCTCCCAGTACAAGCGCCATTGGCTCACTGATATAGCATCATACTTTTTGGATATAGAGGATCATGTATATCGTACTATGGCTACAGTGCCAGTACTTGTTAGTAGGATCAGTTCAGTGTTGATTTTGAGAAGTATTTTCCATTTTGCTTTTGATGACCTAAGAGAAATATAGAATATCTTGAACTTATTCTTTAATTAGGTCCAAATGTTGTTTCCTTTTTGCTACCACTCATCTTGTACTTTCTGTTCAATTTCCTACCAGGCATGCTGGTGACTACACTTTTATGAATGTTTTCTTTCTTCTGCTCAAAAATAATCAGCATGCCCTGTACCTGCAAAGTTTAAATATCCCAAAACATCTGTTGGCATGGTGCAGGAGAGTACTTCGATCAAAACTCAACTCAAGAGTCTTGCTTAATTCTGAAGTAAGTGAGCATTAAAATGTAAAGTGAAATGTAGACTCTAGCATAGACACAGCTGGTTTCACACACTGAGTGTTGAGCGGTCCTGCCCTTGTGGCTTCTTGCCTTCTGGTTCCTGTGGTGGATTAAGAGCAATTATGCCACCATACAAATCTGTGCTCGTAACTCATGTATAATACATTCCCTCATGGGTTCTCTTTCATTAAGGCCCTTACCCATCTGTATCAGGTGTCTGGGTGTGTGCAAGTGCTGAGATCTGTTTTTTCATATTTTGTGGATCTCCCAGGTCCAGACCTTCCATGAACCTCCCTTATAGCTTTTCAGTGAACCTGCATTGGCTTGTGTGAATTTTGTTAAAAATGAGTCTGACAAAGATATGACTGAAAATGACATATTTGTTAGAAATGGAATTCATTTGGCCGTGATGACACTTAACATAACACGCACGCAGGGACAGCATCTGCCGGTCACGACAGATTCCTGAGATTGCTTGTAAGTAATGGTGAAATGGTAGAAGTCAGCAGGTGGTTATCTCATTGGGCCTCACTGACTCATTTAACCTCTGACTCTGCCTTCCTGTTACAAAATAAATTTGAATTTGATGAATAAAAAGCGGATGTGTTTGAGGGCAACAGGGGCAGAATCCTGATTTATGAGTAATGTTTTTCTGGAGTCTATTTTGGAAGGAAAGCTTGTCTTTTGATCGTGGTTTTGACAGCACAACAGATACGGGCAGGAGTGGGTGAGTTCAAAAAATGCATGCTAGTGAAGATCCCTCGCTATGTTATTCAATATGAGCTTGGCTCTGGAAGTGGGGCTACTGATGAGCCAACTTCGGCTGATTTTGGCAGTTACTTAAATCAACCAGAAGGCAGTCTGGTGGATGGCCAAAGGAGGTTAAAGTAACCTTCATCTAACACTTCAGCAGGCACAGATACTTGACCCATGTATCAGAGCTCATCAAAACAACCAATTCCTTCAAAGTTTTCAGATTCAAAGAAGCAGAAATTTGAATAGGTCCCTTTACAGAGACAGCAGGGTCTTTGAATCATTTTCTGTGGTCTCTTCTTGATGTTTAGTTACTGAAAGGTCCTGACCTGATCAATAGGACAGATCCCAGAGCATTACCTAATGACTACTGTAGCAGAATAGTACCCTTTATCACCATAGGAAAAAACATGCTTTCCTCGAGAAATATATAACACCAAGTTTTGTGTTTCATGAAGCACAATGACTTTTGACAGAAAAATAGTGCCTGAGCCAGCATTAATTTTTTAATAACTATGTTGTTGCAAAACTGCTTTGAAAGCTAATATTTAGCTTTAACATATGGAACAAGCTGTAGTTTGTTTTGTCACAGATTATAAACCATCTGAGGGCAAAGGAAAAAGGCCTTTGAAGCGGGCCATGTGTCAGGCACTCAGAGACACCTTAGCGCATCGGTCAGTTATTATTACAGAGAGTACTTTTTCCCTGTCTTTCCGTAATCTGGGGTCATCCTTCAATAGCTCGGTCTCAGCAATTGGCCCGTCACGTCTCAACCCCACAATATGAATCTCCCCAGGCCCCAGCCTGACAGGGTGACAGTGTTTACAGGCTCTCAGCCAGGGCTGTGAATCTCATCAATGATTGTACCACCAGGTTTCTCTCTGTCGTTCACACCCTGCTGAATACCTGTCAAGTCAGCCACAGCAGCCCCCCTTTTTGTTGGCTTATTAAAGGTATTTTCTCCCTCTCCTCTCCTGCGCTCAGAGCCAAGACCTGACCAGATCCAGCCACCTCATCTATATTAAAATGCAGTCCTTGCAACCAGACGGAGTCAAACTTTGCGGTGGCTGGTTTCCCAGCCAAAGGGAACAGGAGGGCACTGCCAATCGGCCCACTGACTCTAAGTGCTGCCACTGAGCTCCCTAACTGTCTGCTAGTAAGCTCCTCAATTTAAAGATTTTCTATTTTTACACTCAAGCCCTCAAAAAGCTTATCCTGTGATCACCATTTCCATACCTAATTTCTTTCCAACTTTATTTCAACATACAGAATGAATATAGTGCTAATCAGAAGTCCTTTTTCCAGTCTAACTGTTGTGGCTTTTACTCTCTTGGCTGTAGTAGATTTTCCAGGCTGTGTAATTAGCCCTAAGTTATTCTGATGGTGCCACTGATTAGGTCTCTGTCTGCGCACAGGGGGCGACATAATGCTGAAGCTTTATCCATGATGAATTTGATCATGGGATCTATGTCATACCTCTGTATGGATTTGAAAAACAACATGAATGACTTAAAAATAAACAAATGTTTAATTTAAGTACTTTATAAAATCATTCCGTGAATTACTTATATGGTATCATAAATCTGTAGGATACAATTTCCATCTAAATTTCACTGTTCAAAATTACCTTAAATTTAACCAGTAAATACCATTTTTCTTTTTCGTTTGAGTTTCAACAATTTCAACACTTTTCCAGAGAATGAAAAAAATACACAAATTATATTATCATAGACAAAAAGCAAAAATAATTGAAGCTGCAAATTTTACCTGTCTGAGTTTAGTCAGTGGTCCGGTGTACAGGTAAGACCCACTAGGCTTCTCAGTTTATATGGTCCCTATGCCGGAGTTCATGCTCTCCATTCTCCTCCTCTACTCAAGTCTCCCTCTGTCTTTGCTCTCTGGTGAGTATGAAGGCCTGCGGCGTAGCTATGGCTGGGCGAACACTGTCACTAGGAGAGAGAGAGAACAGTGGAGGTGGTCCATGCAAGAAAGAGGGAGGGTTGATGGTGTGATTTTTCTCTGTAGTTTGAGCAGAGGGCTTGGCCCTGCCTCCCTACCTCTGATGTCACATAAAAGTTTGGGAGAAAGTGGGAGCTCACTCCTAATACAAGGTTTCACCACAAATGAAAAACTAATGTGATGAATCAGATTGAGCAAGTCAACAAGAGTGGTGAAGACACTCAGAATCAGGCTAGCTGTCATCATTTAAATTCTCATAAGATCTTGTTTACAAGGTTGGTTTGGCAGCATCTCCCACACACGCAATTTGTCTGTCGAGCAGCAATGCAACTTCC
>BRZM01003194.1:0-32289 GCA_033238685.1 Lates japonicus | reverse complement strand
TCAACCAATGTGTTGTGGTACATCAGCACAACATTCTGATGATTGCAAATTTCCATCTAGCATTTGACATTTAATTTTCATTTTCATTACACTATGTTGACATTTTCTAGCATGCTTATCTTTTCAAGTTCATGTGCCGCGACTTGCTAAAGCTGGTTATAGGTGCAGCCACTTCCATGAAGTGAGGATATTGAGCTGTTGATCCTTCTGGAGCTTATTTTAACTTTGATGATCGAACGGGTTTCTTAGTATGATGGCTGTTTCAACTGAACTACTGATTACTATCATTTTAATCATACATTAGCGATCTCTATTTTCTATATGTATTCCAATTGTATAACAGATAGTTATCTTAGCAGCTTCATTTCATTTTTCATTCCTTATGTGAGATGAGATTGGCCTTTGAGTTCAGCCAGCAGACTTCTACTCTTCATTGCTTCCGCGTATACAGTCAGTGTCATTTTCTGCTTGCCTTAAGTTGAGCAGCCAACACCGGCCAGTTACAACTCGATGTAAGATGTGGAAAAAGGTAGATAAAGAAAGGTAGATTTTGTTGTCCAGTCATTGTGTAGTAGGTTACTTCGAGGTTAAAGATTCGTTGCCCTGCTGCATCCACACAACCTCTACTGACTTCAACGGTGAAAACCACTGACTTTTCCTGTAAGATATGTTTTATAACTGATCCCTTATTGATGGCAAGCTGCCCAAGACCAGGGCAATGGTAACCCTCCTCTCCTACTTGACCGTTGTGATGATCATTTCATGTTGGTATGGGTTCCCTTTTGCAAAGTGCGCCTCCATAAAATCACTCATCAGCCCGTCAAATTTCATGAATCATGATGACTGTGCTCCATACAGGTGTGCATATATTTGACTCATGAACAGAGATGTTAAACAGCCGAGACTCTTTAAAGAGCCTTTATTTCCTCTTCTTTCTTTTTTTTTGCCTCACTGAGCATCTGATTGATGAATATCTGAAGTCTTTTAGATGACTTTCTCTTCACCTTTATGCAAAGCAGCGATTCTTCATGGGGCGTGTTTTTGGGATAATTTTTCTTTTCTTTTTGTCAGGCTTCGTTTGCATCTTGTGAATAGAAAATTCTGAATGTTTGAGTGTGTTTTAGAAATCAGGTAGCTCTTGTTCTCAGATTTGCTGACTGTTTTCAGTACAGACAAAAACAACACAATGATTTGTGTCATTGGATTAAAATATGTGTTTGTTTACTATTGTAACTTAGATGAAGATTTGAGCATATTTTAAGACACATTTTAACATAACATTCCAGTTTCCTTTTTCTTTTCTCTACAAATCAACCAATCACATCAACCCCAAAGTAAACAGTGATTGTAGTCTTGAAAAATTACAGTGGTGGGTCAATTTTGTGAGAGGAACATGTGGGGGACATTTTGGCGTCAGAACACATGAACTGTCTCTGAACTCTGCAGCCAGTTCATGGATTTTCTCATGTTTAGCTACAGGACCTTTAAACAAATTATTAATGTCAGGTGGATCAGTGTGCACATCTTTGAGATGATCAGCAGAAATGGGAAGCACTTGGATTACACATTTCAGGTATTATAACAAAGGGTGGAAGTCTTGTGATACTTCTGTTTCCTTTTTAATAAATTTGCAACCTTTCTAGTTTTGTTTTATCATTTACAGGATGTGGTGAGCTGATGGTGAAAGTGAATTTAAACAATTTTGCTGAATTGGGCTTACTAAATTCTTCTGAATCTATAATATCAAAAAATGTTGTTTCAGTACCAAGTGCAAAGTAATCATTTACAGACCTCCGTCATCTGTCATCAATCAGCCTTTAATTTTTCATTTTAAAAATAAAACAGCTCTTAGAAGCGTGAAACTAAAAGCGTTACGATTAGGTTTTCTCCCATAGTCTGTACAGTTTCAGCTTGTCCCGAAAGCAGTTTGAAAGTTAGCTGATTTGTCACACATTAGAGCACACAGGTAGCAGGAAATTATGTTATAACAAACATAGCATATCCTTTGTTCTCTTCTGCTTCAGTTGACTTTTCTGAGTGGGTATAAGTAGACATGTTACATTTTAAAGTGTTTTTGGGGTGTGTGTGTGTGTGTGTGTGTGTGTGTGTGTGTTGTAGTTCTCTACAGTACCTGGCTGGTAGAGTGTGTCTAATCATTTCGATGGCTTCTCCCTCACCACAGTGCAGACAATTTCAACTTGGTTTCTTCTGTAGTTTTTAATCGTAATTTGCTTTTGTTTTTTGTTCTTTTACAGCTTTTTGGGGCAGCTCTGGATGAGCAGGCATCCTCACTTTGCTCTACAGTGTTTGTATGAGTATAGAAAACTGCCAAATTCAAATTTTCTTCTTAACTTCTGATCATTTTTCCTGTAATATATGCGTTTCCCCTCTGTCCCAGGGTCCGTGTGTCCCACATGGAACAGGTTAGGAAAACCTGCTGAGAGGTGGGCTCTGAGTTCAGCGATCACGGCAGGCTCTGGCATTCGACCCTATCCGCAGTCTGGCTGAACCACCTCGCCAGCTGATCTCTCTGGAGTCATAGCAACTGTTAAGCAGTGCATGGGCTGATTGACAACACTCTATTGAGGACAGATAGACCTCCCCACATCCCTAAAGAAAGAGACACCCAAAAAAAATGGAACAACCAGGACTGCACTTCCTGAGCCTGGGAGATGAGCTGGGAGGTGCACTGAGCAAATGGATCAGCCCTGGTGTTAAAGAAAAGAGATGCAGAGTGAGTAAATGGATTGACAGGGTGGAACAGACTGTGCATTCTTTTCCGCCTTTGTCCCATCAATGTTTGTCACTATGACAAGACAGGGTAGTTCTCAAAAGGAATCACTGGATTCAAGGAGTTGGAACTGTGTCACTTTCAGTAAAAAAAAAAAAAAGTTCTCTCAGGACTGCTGTACTAGAGGACAGTATCTGCTGAAGTATATAGTCCCTACTAGTTTATGACCACACACTCTTGCCGTATTGCAGATCCTCCTCCCAGTCCAGCTTTTTGCTCTAAGTCCTTCCTGGAAAGAAGAAGACTACGAAAAGGGAGAGGTTCATCAAACAACCAACATTTGGATGGGCTCACAGTCAGGAAATTGAAAATTTGTTTAGAACTGAAAATATCCACCCCACCCCACCCTCCTGAACTGAAATTAACTTTGACTGGAGAAGAAAATCCTCATTCCCATCAGTGTGTACATATTTAACTAAGTAGTGACACTTAGAATTATGAGGAGAAAAGAGAATATAAATTTGTGGATAATAATAAATAAACAGGGTGTGTGTGTGTGTGTGTGCATGTGCGTGCGTGTGATGCGTGTGTGCGTGTGCGATATGGTATTATTGTGGAAGTGCCATATTGTGCGTAATAAAGACTACTGACATGACAGACTTGAAGGAGGATTCAGTCAGGTGTGGGTTCATCTTGGCATTAAACTATGATCTGTTTCATTGTGTGGTTGTCACTCAGCCTCCTTTTCTTCCATCGTTCCTGCTTAAAGCGCCAAGGGCTGTTTTTGAGATATGTATTGGTGTTGTCAATGTTTCATATTGGAAGGACTTTCACTTTCTCTTCCTTTTAATTAGCTCCAGATAATTTTACCTCAGTCAGGTTTGATGTGAGAGAGGCAGTACAGGTCATATCTGGAACTCACCAGTTATAGTTAACATTTAGTTTATAATAACAAGTTTTTGTTTCATCTGTCCTCATCTCACTTTCCTGTAAAGTTTGTTTTTTCATTCTTCTAATTTGAATCACCTCTGCGTCCTAAATTCCAGTTTCAAATGCAAGACAGCACTCCTCTTTTGTCACATATATTAGTCAGAGTGCAATTGCAAAATATTGCATCTGTGACTACAATAGGATTTACACTTTTTGTCCTGAGATTATCTCCCGAAAAAAAAAGCTGCACACAGTACGGTGTTGATTAGACTGTGATATTTGCCCTGGCTTTTGATAACAGGCTGTGTGTCATCTGATTTAAACAGATATTGTGATGTGGAGCCAGCGCAGGTTGCATCAAAATCTTTTCCGATACAGACTTTCATGATGAAGGTGAAAGGGTGTTTTGAGTTGTGGTTTGAGCGCCTGAATAAGCCCACAATTTTCCAGCTGGTCCTGATCCTCCGGTGTTGCGTAGACTTCAAGAGCAGCTGACTGTACTGAACTGTGAGCACACACAACATGTCTGATCTGTAACTTTCACCTTAAGCAAATTTTAGAGACTCAACAAACTTTGGTTTTGCTCTTTTCACTTCTTCCACATCATGTTTGCATGATCAGGTTGCGAATGGTTGTAAAGAGGGATGTGTGTGGGCTGCTGATGATTAACCCAATAACACTTTCTTCAAACTCAACTTTCCTCATCCTTCTGCTCTTGATGTTGATGTATGCGAAGCAAATACCCAGCTTATCCAAAAAAAAAAAAAAAAAGCGAGAAAAACCCCCTCATCCCTCTTAATGTGATAACAGTATTCCCTGACCTGTGAATAGGTTTACATGTTGTCACAGTACCTCTGGTGATGAATTTCCCCATCTGACGGTGTGCTTCTGTTACAGTCCCATCACATCTACAGGAGCTTTTCCTTATCGCTTGACATTTACTTCATCATGTTTGTGCTTTCGGCAGTAGCAGTATCATGGCTACAAAGCGTATACTCTTATTCTCTGGTTTGAGTGACTTGTGTTGTGTTTGCTACACCACAGAAGGAAATGTAATTGTGAAACCATTTGGCAGTCCCCCCATTTCCCCAATGCAGATGTTCACTCTCAGCTGCCTGCTCTGCCTTTCTTGCTGTCAGCCTCAGCCTCCTCTGTGTCAGTGTGCAACACTTCAGATGATATGGGACAGCTGTTTAGTTATAGCAAGGTGTTTTGTTGGGACATGTACAAAACACTGAAACTTTGACCAAAAAAACCACTGTTTATGTGTGATGTTAGGGCATGTCAGGGCGTGTCAGAGTAAATTCTGAATATGCCTCACACAGGGACATACAGACTTTCTGATATTGTCCATATTGTTGCTAGAAAAGTACAGAACTAGTGTTGTCATGTCAGCGGACCATACACCAATTAGCTTTAATCACTTACGGTGGCTTTTCCCTCTTTGATCTCTTGAGTAGGATTTTTTTTTTTTTTCTATATGTGCCCCCCTCTTGGGAAGCAGTGGACATAAAGTGGAAAAAGTACACCAAAAAACACCACAATGGTATCTGTTAACTCCTTAACTACAGACACTAGATGTCCCTCTAAGATAATGTACGTATGGTACACCAGATTCCTTTAGAATTGGACAGTGTAACATGATGACAGCCGCTGCCGACCCTCTTAATGTGACAAACACTGCAGTCCATCACCTATTACAGGAGAATATCAAAATCAGTGTGTAGAAGACAGTGAGATAAAACCATCAAGTATGACTGTCCACTACAAGGACCACAAACACACATATATCACCACACTCAGACTCACAATGATGTGGCCCTGTGGAAATTATCAGATTGTGTAGAGGGGAAGAAGATATATATATGACTTGCCAAAAAATAGTCCTTTGATTCCAGCATGGCTCAGGCATGATGAAGCATAAACAACCGAACAACTGCTCAGACCCTGTGGCCTTCAAAGGCGATTAGTTTGTGTTAATTTGGTTAACTGATTAAAGTGGTGATGTTTAATACCTTAAAAGGAATAGTAGACTACGTTGCTTTCTTGTTGATGAATGATGACTGTGCTAATAAGTAGCCAGCTGTCATCACCAGCATTAAATACTGGGAATAAATTGGAGACAGAAATAGCCTGGGCCCATGCAGTAATGCTCACTAATTGTAATGTTGTAATTTTGCTTAATCTGAGCAGGAATCAACATAAAAAACCCTTCACGATCTTGTCGTTTTAGGCAGGGTTGTTCCTTTCCAGTCAAGTGAGCTAGCTGTTTCCCCTTGCTTCCAGTCTTTATGCTAAGCTGGGCCTAAACAGCTTCTAGCTTCCTATTCAGTATACAAACTGTAAATTGGTATCAATCTTCTCATCAGCTCCTGACATTAAAGAGAGTGTTTTCCAAAAGGAAGGAAAGTTACAATTTCTCCTCAGAGGAGAAGAAAAGTGAGCCTTGCACCCTGCTCCTAGAGGTGCCTGCTGCACTGTGAACCGACACACTAAACCCTGACTGTGCTTGTATCGCTCCCATCAAGTCAGAAGTGCTCTCTCATCAATTTTAGTTTAACTTCATCTATCACGGTGTAACTGCAGAGAAATGTATTGTAACACGAGCACTTTGATTCTGGTTTCCTAGAAACAAGCTGGGGTTCGAATATGTCCTTACACCCCCTGATGAATGTTGTTGTAACATGACAGTGATTGAAGCGCAGCTATACGATGTGGGAGGTTTCACTGCTCGGTTTGTGTGCCAGCATCACATTAAGTCAGCCGCCGTCAGCCAATCAGCTCCCGGTGCGCTGGTTTCACTCCTGCTTCTCTCACGCTGCGTGTGTGCGCGCGTATTTTCAGTGTGTGTGTGTGTGTGTGTGCGGCCCCACAAACAAAATAAAGTGTAGATCATGAGCGCTTTCTTTCCAGTCACTCCCCTCCTTTTCAACTTGCCCACTCGCGTTAAAAGCCTCGCCGAGCTCCTGCAGGGCGCTCAGAGCACTGATGGACCAGAGGAGGATGGATGCTGAGGGAGGCCGCGTGGTCCACCGGGAGTGGCGCGCGAGGAAGTTTGCGGTAATCGTCGCCGTGCAGAACGTCCTTGTGGCCGCGTGCCTGGTCGTCACTCTGTACGTTTACTGGGGAGATCTGAATCGGGAGGTGAGTAAACCGGGAGCGGGGTATTATAATTCAGTAGCCAGAGAGGAGGCGAGGGATGTGGATGTGCAGACCGGTGATCACTATGAACGTGCAATATACTCTGAATGTGGAAAGGAAAAACACGAGAGATTTCTCACATCAGTTTAATTCCACTTTCTAAAAAACACTGGTGAAGTGATGAGACTCATTTTAAGGTTCACAAAATTTGAATAAGTTCATCATCAAAGTTAGTTGATCATTTATCAAAGACCACCATCCAGACCACAACCTCTGCACATGCACACATTAATTAAAACTTGATGTCACACTGAAGCTTATATCATCAAATGTCTTTGGTGGAAAGAAGAATCATCTCAGTGATTACAAGACATTTTTACTTCATCAAACAGGCGTTATCAAACATTGTATATCCTGCCCAGCACATTTTTTATAGACATAGTGCGGAAACTTCCCCCTCAGTGCAGCATTGTTTCATTCATACCATGTGTGTGTGTGGAAATGTCTGGGTCAGGCGTGCACTCACAGGAGGCTGCAGGCTGCTTGAACACCAATGCAATTTTAAAAATGTGACCACAGCAGCAAAGAACACTGGGTGTTTCAAAGCCTTATCTTGGTTCTCAAATTCTCAATTACCTCTTGATAACATGGCTGGAAAGTTATAGCGGTTGTTGTTTCTGTAATAAGCTGTAGTAGACCAGTTTGAGATAGGTAGGTTCGTTCTGCTAATTTTATCACTACACAGCTTACTGGGTAAAATCCGGGTGCACGATAGATTTAAAGTTAGCATGAAGCTCTGTGAGAAAGCCTTGTCATACAGAGAAGATGATCGTTGCTTTGGAGAGTATTGCTAAATTTGAGAGGGATTACTCTGCACAGTACAGTAAGATCACATTCAAACTGTAACTGACAAGCCATGTCACACTGGTCCTTTCAGTGCGATCATATGAAAGTAACTGACTGTTGTCAAGAAAAACTACTTTTACTTGTGGTTATCGTTGAAACTATTTAAAAGTCAGAGGCAGCAAGACGTGGTGTGCAGAGGTTCTCCAGATATCCTATGACCTGGATGACTGATAATCTACATAGACCCATCTGCACAGTTACTGTATAATGATTATTTTAATGACTAACATTTGTTCTACATTTAGGCTGTGGTGTTTATTGCTGCAATGCTGCTCTCACTACCTGTATTAATCATCCATACTGTGAGACTTTCCCTAGTTTCTATCAGCCTGTCTATTTTCACACCATGTCACTTAACCACCATATCAAATAAACAAGCTCTGCGCTTCCCAGAGTTGAACATCAAGGGATCACAGAGCAGAGCTGCGTGACCTTTCAAAAGACACTCACGCTGAGCGACATTTATAGTCAGAGTCATAATGGCAGTGAAGGTCAACTAACATCAGCAGAGATGCAAGGTCAATAAACAAAGCTTGTAAATCTCTAATGTTAATTTGTATTTTTTGTTTTTTTGTTTTCTCAGCAGGCCTCTGATCATAATGTACACATACGGTTTGATGTCATCTCAGGTGAGTTACCAAAGAAATAACAGTATTTCTTCACCTGATCTTTATCTTTCTGTCAAACACTCATATTGAAAAAGAGGGCTTAAAGTTTCACAACAAAGTTGAAAACGTGTGATTTTCTCACTTTCTATCACTTTAACCTTTATGTCTCACATTCCTTCTTTCACCCCCCCCCCAGGCATCTCAAGCAATGGAACACTGAAGATTCATCACATTGCCAGCAGCTATAAGATGAGTCTGGCCGACGAGAAGAATGACACAATCAAAATCAGCTGCACTGGACCCTATGTTGTGTACATTGACGTGTGTTACAAGAGCCTGAGTTCCGGAGAGGAGCTCACTGGGATCCTGCAGCTGCAGGTGGTGGGGAGTGAAACTCCTGTCAGCAATTTCACCCTGCAAACCAGATCTGCAGATCTGGTCTGCAGGGGGCTCTCCAGTATAGCATACCTCAGAAAGGAGGAGAAAGCAAGTCTGCACTTGTACCTCAAAGATGGGTTCAAGATAAAGAGTGCGACTGTGGGCCTGACCTATCTGTGGGGAGAGAGTGTCAGTTTTGATGAGAGCCAATGAACACTCCCTGAAGAAAAAGACAAAGCTGGATTGAGGAAGGTTCCTCAGCACTTGTGTTCATGCACCGCTGTGAGAACAGACACACTAAGCAGGACTCACACCAATGGCATAACTTGTGTTGACAGACTTTTTTTTACTTTGTGTATGACCTCGACCATGGGAGCTGTGCTTATGCTAGTTTGACTTTCAGCTACGTCTACCTGGTCCTGGGTGAAAGAAAATGATGATGAAAAATTTTTTTGGGCATGGTGATTGATGATGACCTCATTTTGAAACAGCTAAACCAACAAGTTAACGTTTTAACAAGCAACACCCTCTCCCCGCACCCCACATTACTATTTAATTGTCTAGAGAGAATCTACTTTTTAACCTTTTCAAAGGTAGCTTTTTATTTTTAAGTTGAAAGTCTGAATTAGTCTGAGCTATTCTTAACCACATTTAAAAGTAAGTGGTTTCATTTCCTTTCTGTTTTGTATGCACTCCTGCTACAAAATGACCACCTGTTATTGCAGTTGTATTGGGATCTTTAAGTGGTTTACACAAAACCGTGAATCATTTGGACAATCTATAATTTGTTGAAGTTGAGTGAGGACTGAACTGGATACTGTCCCAAATGATGTACTTATACCAGCATAAAGGGCTTTTAAAGCATCTCTGCTCCTCAGGTGCCTTCTAAATTTATATTGTATAGCTAGATAGATAATATACCATAATCTTCAGTACTTTATTTCTTTATAATGGTGCCAAGTTGTGTAGTACCAATTGAATGTATTTGTTTTTGGTGCAGTCATTCTGCTGTGAAGCTCCAATCTAAATCTCAGAAACTTTCTCTGTGCTGCATGGCTGCTTACACTGTGTTTAACTCATTTGGATTGCCAGAGTATTGGTGTTTACCACAACAGTGAGAGTAACGATGGATGACGATTTGTTTTTTCTTTCTATGACTAACATGTCACCTGATATCTCTTGTTTCTTGAGCTGGTGTTTCTAGGGAGTTAAACACAGGTTAGACAGGTCTGACGCTGCACGTCACACTGACACACAGACAGCTCAGGCTAAAGACCAGAGAGGAGATGAATGAAGTAGAGCATTTTCACTCTTTTGATTGTATCTGCACTGACAGTGCTCACATCACTTTGTAATGTTTTATTATGTCACATCATGGCATCTTTGTGTGTGTGTGTGTGTGTGTGTGTGTGTGTGTGTGTGTGTGTGTGTGTGTGTGTGTGTGTGTGGTTTTTAAGTAAGCCCATAGCTATGAAGCAAAAACCAAGTGTTGATTTGAGGTTTAGGTTCTTTGTACATACTTTATTAGTTAAGCTATGATACACTGATTCACTGAAAAACCATGTTGTAATAATGATGAATGATAATATTGGAAGTATGCTGTGAGACACATTGTATTGTACACCTGTCAAGCCATAATATAGACAGGTTTACTATCTGGTCCGGTGTTACAATGTCATGTTCAGTGTTTGTACTGGTTGGGTTGATGGTTTTGATTTCTGCTATATCATAAATAAAATATATTATTACTGTACACACAAATTTTGTTTTAAGAGTAGGATGTTTGGATTTGAAGTCTTAAATGCTTAGTTACGTGATAAATATCAGTGATGGTTTAAATGGTTGCAAAATGAGTTGAAATTTTCTCAAAAGAGAGCTACAGTAGTTTCATATGTGAAAAAGAAGAATGTGATATGACATTATAATTAATCCAGGGGATGTACAGTGTAGCTACCTCCACTTTGGCACTGATCACCTGTTGTGATGAAACTTTAATAAAAAGAGTTTCCATTTTGCAATTGCGCGGCTCTTCCTTGTTTTCGCAGTTCTCTCGCTCCCTCCCTCTCTTTCTCTCTTTCTCTCTCTCTGTCTCTCTGTCTGGCTGCTGTGAGAGTCAGCAGTTTCGTCATCATTACCTGCAGTGGTAAACATTGTTTAACCAAAAGTGAAAGTGAACTGGAGTCTGTTCACGTGACACACCTACCTGACATGGCACTGCTGTACTGAAGGATCATTCAGCTCGTACACTACAAGAGCTGGAGAGCTGAAGAATGTAAGGCCACAGTTGCAGACTCATTCCACATGCAAGTTTTTTATTTTTTAACTGTATTCTCTCTCTGATCTGCATCTGCAGCTTGGCATCATTTCCTTGGCTCTCATCATTTCCTATAATAGAACAACAGGTTCTGACAGAAACAGTTTTTGTTTAAATAAGGACCGCTGTTCCAAGACCTGGAAAGTCCTCAGAGGCAAAAGATAGTGTGGTACAATTTGTTAGCTATTTTGGTATCAGGAACAAAGCTCAACAGTAAAACTTGCCCTCATCCTAGGTTTATTTTGGCTGACTAACTTTTTAAGTTTATCAGGTGTGCTGAACATGTCCTAATTGTTCAGTGGTGTGTCAAAACTGGTAAAGACTGGATGTATGCTACCTGGAGTCAGAACTAAAATGTTCATTACCAAAATAAACCACTGACGAAACTTGATATTGTCATACTCACTAGGTTCCTTGTTCTCTAAATGTTCTTGACAAAGCACAGAAACCTGCAAGAAATGAATTACATTGCAACGTAACATGATTCACTTTTGCGTGTATAAGATTATGTAATAATATTACGTGAAAAGGGAAAAGTCTCAACTCTCATGATGACACACTGAGGTCCAACGCAGGAAAAATCCCTTTGCAAAAGAAAACAGGAAGTGTTCAGACTAGAAGCTTAAAATGACCATTGAGTTAAATCAACACCAGTGACAGTTTAATTGTAGTATAAGGCCTTTCTGTTACTTTGTCCACTCCTTTAAAGTAGTCAAGTATAATATTTTTCATGCTTTGCCTTTATAATTCAACAGACTACAAATACTTTCAGCCATGATGATCCGACATCTTAAACTCTCGCAATGAGCTCAAAGGTCAACTAACTGTAATTTGTAAAATACACATGGGAGTGCTTGGCAAGTGTGTGTCTGTGACATACAGAAACACAGCAAGTCAATACTTTACTGTGTGCATCCTGAAATAAATTAACATAATCAACATGCACAATAATTATAACATCTTTACTTTCAACACCAAGTTACACTGTGCTTCACACAAAGCAACAAATGAAAAACCAACAATACTGCGAGACATGACACTGGCAGATTGTCTCAACTGTAACAAATTTAAAACTAATATCAATTGAGGTAACTTTAGCTCCAGGAGTTGGTTGAAATCAACTGTCACTTTTAGCTGCTTTTTCTTTTAATGCTATAAAGGGTCTTAAATGTGCGTTTGACGGCTACATATGTGACGTATGTGATATATAGAGAGCAGGGCTGTGGTTTCACTGACTATTCACTGTACTTCTGTAACAGAAGTTAGGAAACCTATAATTATGCTAATAACTAAAAATCCAGCCTTGGAACAAAGCATTCCTCCAGTGGCTATTATGTTGTTAACATCACATGTTTAGGTAAGGGCTAGTAGAATCTAGTGGAACAGATGCCGGATGATAGCCTGGATGTGGCTTTGGCTCTCTATTAGGAAATAAATAGTGGATTTGCAGTGTCCTCCACTCCCTGCAAATCTTCTTTCAGCTGCCACCCTCCACCCACCTTCGCCCACTTTCCTAATAGAGAGTCAAGGCCTCTGTTCCAGCAGCTCCTGTAACTCAACACAGTCTCTCATTCAGTGTTGTCAGAGTGGACTGACAAAAAGTAGCCAAGCCATGACTTTTAGCCCCAGGTCTGGAGCTTACGGGAAATGGTATTGGGTAAAAGCCACAAAAAACAGTCAGACATGAGGCACGGTGTTTATAGTGTGGAAGCTGGTGGAAAAGAAGTCTTGCCTGGGCTTGCCTTTGGCACTTCTGTTTGAAGAGGGTGGTGAAAGTGGGTTGAGGGTGGCAGCTACAGGTAGATTTGCAGTTTCCTCCGTTTACAGTCAGACAGTAGTGCTGTTCACTCTGACACTATCTTGGTTTCTGCATGTACCTTCAGCTGCCACCCTCACCCACTTTCCTAATAGAGAGTCAAAGCCACGTTGGGCCTAGCATCTGTTCCATTAGCCTCTGTAACGCAATCTCTCATTCAGTGTTGTCAGAGTGGACTGATAAAAAGTAGCCAAGCCATAATGTGTAGCCTGGAAAAGATCTGGAGCTTATGGGAAATTGTATTGGTTAAAAGTCACAAAAAACTGAAATGGTCAGACATGAGACATGGTGTTTATAGTGTGGGAAGATGCATTCAGATAAAAAAAAAACAACAACAACAAAAAAACAGAGATGACAACTCTCTTTGAGAGGTGGGTTGTTGGTTATATCAACCACATGGAGTAGTTGGTAATAAAAATACATATGAAATACTTAAAAGTATAAAAATGCATGTTTATTATTTGTATTTGCATTTCCCCCAGCACATACAGTAACTAATTTCTATGCTACAGCTGTGTTTCTGTCCCTCTGATGTAGCCAGAGGACCAGCTGGACTATTTGCACTCTGAATGAGCAACAGAGGCCACTTTTATGAGACAGATTTATGGACAGATATCCCTGCAGGTACTGAACTCTGAACCTTTATGGTGATACTGCTTTCATGATCTTTGGCCCAGTATACTAAGAAAGTGTTGAACACTGTAATTTCAGGATGTGCAAAGGACAGCATATAAAAGCTTAACAGTGCTCAGGTCAGACAGGTGTTTGGTTTTGTCTTCATGAGCAATACTGTATTGAATTTTTAACTCTTATTCATAATCATGGGGATACATTTGAAAATAATCCTACTTTTATATCATCATGTGTTGTTGTACTTGATAAGATGCCTGATCATATTATCTTTTACATCATGCCAGAGGAGTACACTTTAAACTTTAAACAAACCTTTGGGAGCTTGTGTAAAATTTGAAGTTACTTTTTTTTTTTTTTTTTTTTTTTAGAAGATTTATAACAGACTTGCTGATTTATTGCAGTGTGTTTTGTTTGGCATATTTCTTCCCACTCAGCATCAGACTGGTGTAACATGTCAGCTGTCATGTATAAATCACCTCACCTTTGTATGTTTAAACCCACAATAAAGAGAAAAACATTGGTGAAAGGCTTGTATTACTTAGCTCTTGATTGCCCAATACCTCTGAATCAAGCAAAAAAAAAAAAAAAGCAAGAAATACATTGTATGAGGTGAAATTATGTAATAACATAATGTAACACAGGAAAAGTAAAAAATTGTGATGACACAGTGAGGCCAAACATAGGAAAAACAGGATAAAACAGGATCAAAGTGAGCACCTTTAGTATTGCAAAACAGTAAATGGAAACTATTAATTGATTGCATCATTTGACTTGTTTTCTCGCTCTTGATAGTAATTAGTTTTATTATTTAAATGCACAATATGTAATTTTCTGCTGCTAGGGGTCTTCACTCAAAACAAAAACAAAAGACAGAGTTTGGTGACATCACGATGTAGCATAGAAGTTGTTTTCCTCACCACCATTGGAGTCCCAGACAGTTTCAGTCCAGTCCCAGTTTAAAATTATCTGCAGAGGTCTCCTCCTCTCCAAAACAAACAGACCACATCAAACTTCCCCTCGAGGGGCAGTGAGCCAAGCTCCTATTAAAATGCTCAGCTTGTTTCCCTGATGACCAATGATCCAGACATTCTGGAGATTCTTACCAGGAGCCAAATTATTTGTAGAGGTTTCCTCCTCTCCTAAAAACAAAAGGACTCTGTGATTAAACCTTGAATAAAAGACACTGAATGAAGCAGTTTCATGAGCTGCTGCTCATGTCTGCTGAGCTTGTTTTTGTGAGATCCTATTGAAATCCAGTTAAAATATATAGTTAGAAACAATGAAGATTTAAAAAGTAAATTGTAAAAATGTGGCCTAAAACTGGATGGCAATCACAACACTGACAGAGGTGACATGATGCCATTGTCAGGCGACCAAATAAAGCAGACCCTTACTTTCTCAAGGTTTGAAAATTGCTGGAAACATTTGGGATAGTACACAACTCAGCAGTCGTTTTAGAAATTCTAATGCAGAAAAGTATTTTACCTTTAATATCCAGATAGATATAGGGCTGACTGGAAAGAGGTTGCAGAACAGGATTTCTGAGTTGGTTCTTCTCTTACTTTAGGTTATTTAAGCAAGGAGGGAGTCTGACAGGAGAGGACCTGACTACAGTGTTTTTAGGGGCTCTAGCAACATAAAGAACATGCAATACATTTTGTACAGACATTCATATTCAGAGAATTGTAAAAACCTTGGTGATTACATAATTTGTGCTATAGCCATCATCAGTTTCACAAAATTTCAGATTTGGTTCATAACAAAATACCTACAAAACTGACATTTCCATTAGCATAGGTCCAAAACTTTATCATGAAAATAGTAATAATAATGATAATAATAATAATAATAACAATAGAAGAAGAAGAGGAGGAAGAAGAAATTATACCTGTTAAACATCAGTAGTTTACTGTTGGCATGATGATGTTAGCGTTTAGCTCAAAGCACTGCTTTGCCTTACCTTTTAGTAAAGCCTCATAAAGCTGCTAGTGCGGCTGAGTAATCTCAGTCTTGTTAGTAGACACTAATGTGCATCCACCAACCATCACAGGCAGCATGAAGCACATGTGGCAGCCTGGTTAGATTTTAGATTCAGAGTAAGGATGATGATTTAGAAGAAGTAATTCTAATGGTTTTAGGGTAGAACCTCATTACAACCTTTTAGGTTGAACTATGTAAATGTGCAGAACCGCAGGATCCTTGCAGATAATGTTATTAAGGCAATGAAACCCGTTGGCTGTGTGACTGAAATGGGACCTGTAGTGAGGGTTCAGGGTAAATCCCTGTGGGATTGAGTATTCATCTTTTCCCTGCAGGTAGCCTGCAAAATGAAAGACCATTATTCTGTGGTTGTAACTAGCAGCTGAAAGTGCTTAGTGACCATCATTGGGACCACACATCTATTTTGACACCTAAAAAACCACTCTTGCTTGTGGTTGGCTGTGGACATTTAATTGTTATTTTTTATTATTAATCTTATTTATTTATTGATATCTCACATTATGAAGAATCCAGTCTCTAAAGTGCAGGTTGAAAGATTAGTCAGAGTTAGACGGGAGTCCAGAGCATCCAGAAATGAACAACCTTTTCTTATAGTACTAAAACATGCATGCTATACATCCTCAAGGTTCTTTTTAGCCGGCTGTTTTTGTAAGGTCTGACTCAGTCTGAATAAATGTATATGTTTATTTACATTATCTCAAAATAACTCAGTTCTGTAATGATATTCTATATTCTAAAATAATTATGCAGAGTTCTCAGTACACCCAATAAATACCCAACAAAATACCAGTGAATCATGATGGGAGCTGGCTGCTTGAAATCTATGTGCAGTTTCCAACAGATCCTTTCTTGCGCAACATGTAAAAATGTTGCCCGTCTTTTATTCTAATTTTAAACAATTTGCATCGTTTCCAAAGAAAGTCGTGAAGAAATATTTGAGAGACTGTAATGTAATTTTCACAATAGAAAATGAGTAATGACTTGTCTTCCAGTCTATTTTTTTCTCTTTTATTTTCAATCTCTCTCTCCCTTTCCTTAAATTAAAACCAGCTGTCAAGTTCTTGGGTATTATGATGCATGCAAGTACAGAACCAGTCAAATGTTTGGACACACCTTCTCATTCAGTGGTTTTCCTTTGTTTTCATCACTTTCTACATTGTAGATTGTTGGATTTAGGTCGGGTGACTGTGGAGGCCAGGCCATCTGACGCAGCACTCCATCGCTCTCCTTGGTCAGATAGCCCTTACATAGCCTGGAGGTGTGTTTGGGGTCATTGTCCTGTTGAAAGACAAATGATGGCAAACCAGATGGGATGGCATGTCGCAGCAGAATGCTGTGGTTTAGCCATGCTGGTTAAGTGTGCCTTGAATTTTGAATAAATCACCAACAGTGTCACCTGCAAAGCACCTCCACACCATCACACCTCCTACTCCATGCTTCATGGTGAGAACCACACATGTAGAAACCATCCTCTCACCTTTTATGTGTCTCACAAAGACATGGCGAGTGGAACCAAAAATCTCAAATTTGGACTCATCAAACCAGAGTACAGATTTCCACTGGTCTGATGTTCATTCCTTGTGTTTTTTGGCCCAAGCAATTCTCTTCTTCTTGTTGTTCTTCCTCAGTAGTGGCTTCTTTGTAGTAAATCAACCATGAAGGCCTGATTTACGCAGTGTCCTCTGAATAGATGATGCTGACATGTGTCTGCTACTTGAACTCTGTGAAACATTTATGTGGCCTCTAATCTGAGGTGCTGTTAATTTGTGGTTTCTGAGGCTGAGACTGTCATTTCTTTTTACTTTGTTGAGTGGTTCTTGCCATAATATGGATTAGAACTGTAGTCAAACAGGGCTATTCATTGTATAGAACTGTGTACCAACCCTAGCTCTGCATAACACAACTGATGGTCCCAAACACACACTTGCTTTGCTCCAAATTTAAAACGCCTTACACTCTATATTAAGGTACAGAGCAGAACATGTCCAGTCTGGTTAGATAGTTAGACTTGATGTCTACACCTCATGCAGCAGAGGCACATCTGGTGGTTACAACTCTGCATGATGCCACACCTGTGTGATTTCATTGATGGTGGTTATTGTCTACTTGTTTTCTACTGGCGTTCTGCCATTAGGTCAAGAAACAGTTTGTCACCTGGAGCAAGTTTCCTGAAACACCAATTTAATAGTAGTCACATGTACGTCAAGCCCTGCATGATTTCCATGTCCAAGCTGCAGTTGTAAATCAGAGGTTTATTAAGGGTGAGAAAGTGACTTCTTGAAGAAATGTATTTTATTATTGAAACCTGTTGTAAAGTGCCTTTCAACTCATGAATCTGCAGTTGCAATTTCTCTTGATTGCAGTGATCTACATGGAAATATGCAATTAGACTGTGTGAAGCTAGTTCTCAACAAGTTCTCACTTGGTAGACAATGAAACTGAAGACACACACACACGCACACACACACAAATGAGATAAAGAAAGTCACAGGACTGGGCTGTGTAAACACCCAGAAAGATAAGTAGTTTTTGTCTGTTTTTGTGTGTGTGTGCGAGTATGTGCGTGTGTGTGTGTGTGTGTGTGTGTGTGTGTGTGTCTGTATTCGTCATCAAACTTTGCCAGCAGATTGGACCGTAGAACAGATATAGAACACTAATGGTGATGCAACCTGTTCCTTGGCTCTGTAACTGTAGAGGCGGGACCATAACAGTGATGCAACCATATTAGTTTCTTGTGTTGAGGAATTTCCTGCGAAATGGGTCAAGGAGTAAATGGGTAGACTGAAACACAGAGACTGAGACAGAAGACAAGAACTGAGAGAGAGAGAGGTGGTTAAAAAGACACTTTGTTTCATTGCATCCTGGCATTTGAGTGAAACAGGTAGACAAAGTCTGTCATGTGAAAGCAGCATGTACTTCCAGCCAACCTGGCCAAGTCTTATTATACAAGGCTTTGTCCAACCTCACTTTTGCTAAAGTGCTGCTAATGCTGCTGTACATGATGCGCCAAATTTCTATGAGTGGGATGAATGAAAAAGTGTGCAAGGTGCAAATCATAACAAATACAGAGATGACAGTGCAGTGGCTGGTGTTTATTCATGATCGCCAGCTCAATAACTGTTGCCACCAGTGCACAAATATTCCCTGGAAGAAAGAGGTCTGTGCATGCGCGAGACATTACAAGAGACATTCTTGACAGTGACTGTGGCAGTGAGTGTTAGCCTGTGAGGTGTAATAGTGAATAGATTGTGTAATCATAGAATCATGGCCCACAGATGCTTTCCTCATCCTCATGATGACTACATATTTCTATATTTTTATTCCATCAGATGAGATTCATATCACATGTTTTTGTTTTGATGCGAGAGAGGAGACTCAAATAAAGCAGCAGGCAAAAAAAAAAAAAAAAAAAAGACAGGGTAATTATTAAACCACTCTTGTTGCATCAGTGCAGAGGGATTCCCTCGTTCCTTTCTGTTTGCTGTTTATTGTATGGGGGCGGCTGGGATTCCACTTTCTCTGTTCCTGTGTGGGAGAGTATATTAAGGAGTCAATCTCACCACAGTTATTCAAAGTCACAGTATGGAGAAACGCACCGTAGGACAGGAAGAGGGTCTGGTGGTCAAGATGGAGACAGACAGTGTAGAAGCTGTTCACCAGCTGAGGAGGTTTGCCCTCTGGGCACGCCATGGCTGCTCAAGTATATGCTGCTTTGGCAGCAGTGATCGGACTGGTCATTCTACACACACACTGGTGCAGGCATTTTCCTACATTGTTCCATGGGTCACACCATCATGCAACCAGGTGAGGAACACTCGGCCAGCATTGATAGAAGGTCAAATATTACCACTAATTTCTCTTTAAATGTATCCATGCATGTCTGTCTATGATAGTGTCTTTCTGGGTTCCTCACATCAGTGACACAAAGAAGTCAACCTTGATGAAGCTAAAGGTAAGCATCACTTCTGTTTTAAAGGCTCCCGACATCCACATTCAGATGTTAATGTCTCAGTCTTGCCTGATTTTCTTTATATCCTTTATGCGAGGTGATGTTCAGAAATCACACGAAGTATCTTCACTGTCCCCAAACCTGCCCTGCTTAATCGGATGGGGTAGGCTATAAATGTCTGAGAGGAGAACTCCATTGAACTCATAAAACAGTTGGATGGTAACATCAAATCATTGAAAAGAAGAAGCGACCGATAGAAGCCGTACTATGTAATGCCACAATGATCAATGAGAGTGACCATTGGCATCTGTTTAACCACTGATGACTAATTTATGAATACGGCCAAACTAAAATCAGACTGTATGTGTAAGCATCAAAAACTGTTTCAGGGCTTCATGTGGCACACTACTGTGTTGAGCTATCAGACACATTGCCTGGATGTTATGCAATTTTGGCTACATGTGCCTGGATGTAGTTTCATGAATAATGACTTGATTTCATAGCATTATTGTGTTTGCTCTGGAAGGAGTGGTGTGTTCCCTCTGAGTCTCACATGGAAGATATGATTTTCCGAGACGTGAGCAACAAACCAAAGTTGCAGTCACAGCAATTGCTGACAGAAACTACTCCAGTTAGCAAATACTTATATGGCTAAATTAAAATAAAAAGCCCATAAGGTGGTGCTCATTTAATACAATTCTATTTGACAAGAAATTGCTAAAGGTGTCTCATAACTAATCATAATGTGCTTTACATTTTTTGCCATTCATCATTCTGTAAGAGCATACAACACAAATAGTGTTAATCTACTTTAAAGCATTTCTGGTATACTTAGTCATTTCATTTCTCTGATTGACTATTTTGCCTGTAAGGGATATTAACCAGGCAGAACTGCATGTTTCGTTGCATTTCACAAGCCAAGCATCTACTGGTTATTATATTAAAGGTTGTAAATTTACTGAACACTGTAAAAGACCTTTGCCCACTTTTGCTTTTTGTGAATAATGTGCTGAATTCACGAATTCTTTGTATTTAATTTCTATTTATGTGAGTTCCCTGGCGTACGGTGAAACCTACTGTAGTCTGTGATTCTCACTCAGTGGATAATATTATTAGTGGAACAGAGGTGTTATTTGTGATTTGTGATTTAATGTCGTCACTATTATCATTATTATTTGTCATACACTGGAAATAGAACAGCTTGACTACTAAGTTTTGAATTGTGACTTTGTGATGTGAACCTCTGGTTTTATATTGTCAACTCCTTATTAGTAGGCTAGGTAGAAATTTTCATTTCATTCCACATAGATCACTTGGTTTTACAAACTATGATTTTTTAATGTTATAGAAACGGGCCTGCTTCATGTTTTGCAGGAAAAGATAGTTGAAGCAGTTTTTCCGTCTGTTGGATTACGGAGACATAATTTATTGGAATATTTCACGCCACTCTCGATCCCTCGACACTGTCAATCATTCTGTCCTCCGATTTACAGGAGATGCCTACATTACGTATATTATCTATACTGGCTGAGAGGTGTATCAAACATTGGTTTCTGTACATTTATAAGGCCATAGTGACTTCTGCATCTTACATTAACGGTGATGCCTGGATTGAAACTCTAGTACTATTCCTGGCGCGGTGCTAACGTAAAGCAGTATATTTCATGAAAGTTTCAGATTGATTCAGAAATGGGATGGCCTTCTCTGTGCAGCTGACTTATAAGTTCGATGAAGTTCCTCATGGGAGTGGGGATACTGCTATAGTTACTTACAGTGTAAGCAAGTCTTTCTTTTTCACAGCTGTGATTCCATGTATGTATTTAGTTGTTTTTTGTCTCTTTTTTTTTTCCTCATGTAAACAGACTTGTTTTAATTTTCTGCCATGAACTGTTCTCCCTCTGGGTCTTTAGTTTTGTTTTGGACCATGTGTTGTGAAAAGGAGTTGAAATCAGAAAGTCACTGTGACTATGCTCCAATCACCTCATATGGCATACTCTTTCTTGCCATCTTTTAGTGAGTGTTGGCCTTCCATATCCAGGCACAGTCTTTCTGGCTGTCTCTTGGTGGCTGCATGTGCAGGTCAAATGCTGTGGCTGCATTCAGTTTCAGACTTTTTGGTTATTACACGGGGTACATTCTGTGCATGGAACGCAAAATCCTGTTCTACACTCCGTGTGTGAGCACAACACCACATGCACAGTGTCTGAAAGGGTGAGCACTTGACCATGCTGCGATAACTGGAGTTACAGGTCCCTTCACCCCTTCATGCAAATGCCTTCGATTTACCTCTTTGCTGCCTAACTCACAGACTGATCATGACTGCTAATTTATTCATGGGTGATCAGGACTTGCTCAAGATAGAAAAGACTGCTTTGTATGAGGATTGCTCTTGTGCTCATCTCTTGTCATGTTCTTTATATGATCTCAGGCCTGTGTCCTTTCTATTTTAGTTGGCATTGTAATGCTCTTATGGATTGATGCTGGCATTTAAATGTGTATTACTCACAGTACTTGCATGCATCTTTTTTGGCAAGCGTGAGTGAAAGTCAAAGCTGAATGCACACAGTTGAGCGCTGGTGCATTAAACTCTTAGAGTTGTGAGGTTTCCTAAATCTTGACTGACCAATGCCTTGACACCATTTCCCCCATGAATATCCAAAGTCTCTGGTAAGAAAGAGGCACCATGGAGGGAATACCACACTGGTCAAGGTCAAAAAGAGAGTGTAGACAGGCAGAGACTCAGAGTGGCGAAAAATCTAACTCCACGTTCATCATGACATCTATACGAGAGACTTGCATATAACTTGGGGCTAAAAGAGGCAGAGCAATCCTTTTTATTAATAATGATAACCAGGAGGCATCTTATTCCTGTTATTGACAGACAGCAAACCCGCATCAGTCCTCTAGACTGTTATTCATGAGTAAAACAATGACATTGCCTCTTTTTTTTTTTGCAGATAAAATTCTAAGGATAGAGACAGTCCATATCTGGGGCAAAATGAGCTATGATGTCCATGGTTCCATAAGACTATTCCAATCAGTTATTTATTTTCCTTACTGGATTATACAGCATTGACGAGAATTGTTCAACATCTGTTGTGCTACATTGCCTTGACCCTCTGCCTACAAACTACTTTAAAAATGTTTTTTAACTGCATAGCATCGGATGTACTACAGTCAATAGTTCAGTCAGGCCTTTTCCAATATTGCATAGAAGACCACAGTAATAAATAACTCCATAGGTCCATATCAAACCTACCATTTTGGAAAGATCATTTAAAGTTGTTTTACCGTCATATTCTTTCTTCATGCAAAATAATTTCTTTTAATGTTCAGTCTGGATGACCAATAAAACACTGAGACAGCACTTGAAGTTTTAAATGATGATGATCCTCTGAGCAGTCAGAAATTCTGTTTTGGTAATATTTGATCAGCACTTTCAACACCATTGACCGCGAGGATACAGCTTGACAGACTGGCAAGGTGGGTGTAACTTTCGAGGGGCTGTACTAGATTAGTTCGATCATAGTTTCAAGACAGGGACGATTTTTGTGTCATTTTAGTGAGTTATCAATCTGAGTAAACAGAAATCACCGTGGGTTTCTCAAGGGTCCATTCTTGGGCCTCTTCTATTCCCAACATCTACATCCCATCTACTCAGATAATGGAATATCATAACATCTCTTGCCATAATTATGCATATTTGGCCCCAAATATGAAAGATTACAAGTCTGTACAAACCATGAATTCATGACCCTACAATTTACATCAAACCAGAAATCTTGGTGTAGTTATGAATAGCCACATAAAGAACAGTTACAAAACCCTTCAAACTATGGTCTCAGGCCTCAATACATCTCTGATTTACTTGCTTAGGGTACAAAGCATCAGACCCCTCAGGTCTTCTGGGACAGGTTTTACTCAGTGTTCCCAGAGTCAAGACCAAGTAAGGTGGGGGCCTTTTGGTTTCTATGCTCTCCACCCTGTGGTTGCAGCCCCTAAAGGCCGGAGTTGCCTAAAACTGTCATCTCATTTAAATCAGAACTTTAAAACATTAGCATTTACTGGCTTTAGTAATTACATACATAAACCCTTTTTAAATCTCTTTTCCTCTTTATCTATTTATTTGCTTATTTTTTTGCCTTTTAATGCATTTTAAAGAATTAATTTAATTAATATTCTAAAATTGCCTTGTCTAGATAATTGCAATATAAATAAACTCGCCTTGCCTTGCAGACTTTGCAAATTCCTCTGAGACATAATGTATTTTTTAATGAGAAATTTTGTATGTTAGATTAGCTTTCCCTGTGTGATGAGTTGATACTCCAATGGTGTTCTGGCACTTTGACTCAGTATGAGCTGTCTGTCTCTTTTAGTTAATTTGTCTAACTGTAGTTGATGAAAGTCGTTTTGTCTTTACCACATCTCCCATTGCCAAGAACTGCTCAAAAATGATTTCCCTGTCTCACTGGGAAGTAATTGATTCTGCGTTTTATGTGACCAGGGAAGCATGATCTTTCCCCTGACCTTTCAAGCTGGAAAATGAATGCTTTTGAAATCACATGCTCTGTGTTGCAGCCTTTTCACCACTCATTGGCTTCAATATCAGAACATGCTCTTCCTCTTCCTCAGTTTTCACTGTGCCTTTCTTCTGCCTTTCTCGCTGCACTTCCTGTATCCTCTCCAAAATCATCCCCATCGTCTGTGGCTGTCTGCTTCTCTGCATGGACTCATGTTCAACATTTAGAGCAATGATACATTTTAATCTTACACTAAGATAGAAGGAAGGCTTTAGAAGAAAAGCAGAAAACAGTTGTTTTCACTTCAAGTATTTTGAATTACCTAGATAAAATGTACAAGTTTAGAAATTGCAAATAATAACTTGGTTGAAAACTATCGTCATATGTGTACCAAACAGTTACCTGTTTTGGCATGATACCTCACTGTTTTACGCCCATACTTAGCAAAATCTCCTCCAGAGAGCTTTTGTGTGCTGTAAACCTTGTTCCATAGAGGAAGTGAGGGTTTGTACCAGCATTCTAGTTAGACCTGTGAGGCTGCGTGTTTATCATACTCATGATGCAATGTCTGAAGTAACACCTCAGTCTCCTGCTATTCCAGCAATACAGTAGCATTGCTTCATCCAGCAAAACCATCAAAATCCTGGTGGCGAAATGGCCACAGGTCTGGTCAGAGAAATTAAAAAGCAAATAAATGTATTTTAGATACTATTTAAACATTGCTGCACTCCTTGTCTTCTGTAATACAGGAAAAGGCACAGTTTCCTCCTCTGCCTGATTTTGCTGTTTGTAAACAAAAACCATCATTCACTGAGATGATAGATACTAAAATGATCACTTGTTCTAATATTTTATGAGGAGAAGCGAAGCGTTAAGTTTGATAGTTATAATTTTCTTAAAATGATTTTGACTGTGGTTTGATGATTATTTGGTACATGATATTGATCTTGAATGATGACATTAATATATTATTATATTGTGTCATTATATATATTATTTATATAATGGTTATCAGTTTTAATATTAGAAAGTTAAATATCTCTTTATATTATAATAATAATAATATAATATATTGAGATAGTATAAAAAAATAATAAATATATGTTTTTATATAATATCTCAAATCTATTATCCTCCAGGTTTCTGGTGGTGGTGCCCAATAAAATTTAAACTGAATTGAATTAATTGAAACAGGCCAAAACCAGCAAAACTGTGGCTATACCCCAGTTAATTAAAGGGAATGTTCATATTCAAGTAGTAAACAACGAACCTTAGGGCATAGTATTTGGTTCCTCCTTAGGAGTTCCTGTCCCCGATTTGTCACCATCTAATTTGGGTTAAATATTGCGCCACACACACACATATATATATGTATGTATACACACACAGATATACACCTACATATACACACATACTTACACATACAAAACTAGCACCAAATAGAAGGGAAAAGTATGCTCTAACGCACTGTCAGTTCAGCAAAGAGAACAACACATGTTTAACTTAATAAACCATGTGTAAACAATACCTTGTAAAAATAGCATTATTCGTTATCAGTAACATTGATTGTAACTTCAATGTAAACTAAAAGCTCTCGGCAGAAACCTCTGGTCACCTGTTTGGGGCTCAGCTGAAATCCTGGTCTCAGTTTGTCTCTGGAGGCCTAAACTGAAATGTTTAATATCTGGACATCTTCCTCCTTTACTCTGATGATCCGGGGAAATAGCGGACTGCTTACGTGATGATGAACTTATTCTAGGTCATCAGAAACCTCTCCGCCCGTTGTGTGTCGCGAAATTTAGCAGGATACAGAAGTCCAAATCTGCCTTCAGGTTTGTCACGTAGCAGCTTTCTGACTGGTGTTAAGGCAGCTCAGCATGACTTTCAGACTAATGTATTTCAATTGGAAATAATATTTGTGTCCTCGCCACGTATTTCAGTCACTCGGGACTTTGCTGTGCGGAAACTGTTTTGTTTTAAGTGTCTGTCACGTATTTTAATGTATGTTTACATTTGTAGATTCCATTGCTGTTCTCTATCTTACGTTTCTGTGATTTGTATCATCGATGATTTAATATTTAATATTCAATACTATGCCACCAAACTCTTGAAAATACCAATTTCCATTAGCCGTTTCCCATGTTACAGTCACGGGCTATCAAACACCATTTGTTAACAGACAGTAGTTTTTGGACTGCGGCAGACCAGTGGCAATTCGAAATGGAATGTAGCCCATCGACGGCGGACAACCCAACATGATATGGAATTCACCACATCTACCCACAACACAGTGATAGCCCGTGACTGTAACATGGGAAATGGCTAATGGAAATTTATATTTTCAAGAGTTTAGTGCCACAGTATTAAATATTAAATATTAAATAACATGCACATGCTTCTTCTCCATAGCAAAACAGCTGAGGATTATGGGTATTGTTGAGCCCAAAACAAAACTGATATAAATCACAGAAACGTAAGATAGAGAACAGCAATAGAATCTACATCTTCTTAACCCAACCGGTCGAGGCAGATGGCCACCCACCCTGAGTCCGGTTCTGCTCGAGGTTTCTGCCTCTTAAAAGGAAGTTTTTCCTTGCCACTGTTGCCTAGTGCTTGCTCATGGTGGGATCTGTTGGGTCTCTCTCTGTAAATACCTATTTTAAAGAGTATGGTCTAGACCTGCTCTATATGAAAAATGCCTTGAGATGACTTTTGTTGTGATATGGCGCTATATAAATAAAATTGAATTGAATTGAATTGAACAAATGTAAACATACATTAAAATATGTGACAGACACACGTAAGAAAAAACAGTTTCCACGCTGCAGAGTCCTCAGTGACAGAAATAAAATATGTGGTGAGGACACGAAAGTTATTTCCAATTGAAATACATTAGTCTGAAAGTCGTGCTGAGAGGCACCAAAAAAATTGAAAATTTGTGTCTGTGGGCATGAATCAAATAGATTACATTTCGTGACCATTTCACGGACTGCCATTAGACAGTTTGGGAGGAACCTTGGATTAAACCACCAACCTTCTGGTTGGTGGGCGACCACTCTCCTGAGCCAAATCAAGGCATTTCTCTGACAGTAGTTCAGCTTGTTCAGAGAGTCTCTTAACTTTGTCTTCCAACTCTTGTAGTGTGTCTGAGGTGCCATTAGCTACGTCTGTAGCTCTTTCAAAGTTTGGGTTTGCGAGTCCATTTGGGCTTTAAGCGCTGATATTGCTGTGTCATTTTTGGCTTTCAGCGCTGCTATCTCCCCTCTCAATGTGGTAGTTACCTCTGAAATCTCTGCCTCCTGTTGCAGGTCTCCAACTTGACAAGTGCCAGTTCTGAGCGGAGTGATGCTACAGTGTTTAGCATGTCGTTGCTATCCGCTTGCTGGGTGCTCTCATTGGCTTCTGTAGTTGAGCCCGAGGCTTCATGTAGGAAAAAAAATAACTCTGTGTGTGTGCACCAAATTTCAGGATTATACAATGCATTTGCTAGTCAGCATGGGAAAAATGTCACCTCCTAACCTTAAACCTAACTTCCTTGAGTTCTCATCAAGTAGCCTACAGCTAATGCACAAACCTTAAATACAACCAGTATTGCTGTCTCATAATAATACCTGGCCCCTGGTTTTCTGGCAACCCATTTGAGCCAGTTGAGATAATTTGCTTTAAAGCTGTTATATCAACCTTCAGATTGCACGATAAAAAGATAAAAAGTCTGGAGATCACCAAAGCCATTACTGCAGGGTTCATCCTCTAGGAACCATGGATTTCTGCACAAAAAGCCATGACATTCCATCTGATAGCTGTTGAGATATTTCACTCTGGATCAAAGTGGTGCACCAACCAGCAACCATCATTAGAGTCACGTTATTAACATGGCTAAATGTTATGACAGGGCAGGCAATTCTGCTTGGTTTCACCACTGCATCTGGATGACTGGTTGATTACTTTAATTCCAACATGCCCATGTGTTGTCACTCTAACTGAACAATCAGACATTTCTTCTCAAAAGCTCACATGATCAGTTAACGTCTTTTGGAGCAAAACAGCCTCTTTGTTTCCCTCCCACCTTGTCCAGTCTGAGCAGCTCTCCACAACCATAACAAAGGCTGATTAATGGAATCTCCACACAGACTGTCCTTGCTCAGGTAACTCTGTGCCAGATGGTCTAGTTTTCTCTCTCTCTCTCAGAGGCCACTGTCATGTACTGCCACATGCCAAATGCCATCAGTAACCTTACTCCTAGTTCCTTTCCAACTGAGGATTCAAGGCGTCACAGTGGCACAACTGTTACATAGCATGTCACTGTACAAGAACAACTACTGATACCGCTTCAACTCCTGCTCACAGTAGCAGTTTTTACTTACCTTTAAGTCTTGTTGTCTTCAAAGAAACTGGCAAACTGCCTATGAAATATGCACCAAGGAGAATAAAAAGCTGCTTATGAAAAATTATACTCCATTTGAGAATGTAGCATAATAACCAGGGATGTCGTGAGTGCTAATCTCTGCATGAGTGTGGCTGAATTTCAGAACTGAATAAATCCTTCACTTTGTGAGTAAATCAAATCAAGAACAAGCAGGGATATGGGATGGTAGTTGCTTCTGGTAATCAGACTGGGAATGATCAGTGTCAGACTATCCTACCACAGTCACTCTGGGATTTGCTGATCGTTCTTGAAAGCAAATAATAAAATTACATCAACTTAACTGGGCAATGGATTCACTCCACACAGACACTTGTCTCATCCTAATGAAATCACCCTTTGCATGCTCTGACACATTCACATATGAAGAAGCATTCAGAGGCTAAGTGTTAAAGCCAGCGCTGAACCCTAACCCTAAATCCTCTATATCTGCTAACTCCAAACATGCCTTTACTGATTCGACTGAAGTGATTAAAAAAGTGAATAAATGTTAAGATATTGATAGTGTTCACTTCCTCTTGTTACTGTATATTTTTCTTGTGCCATTTTGACAACCATTGTTGAATTAAGGTTCCTTTAAGCATTGCTCTTTGAAAATTAAAATGCTAAGGAGCATATTCAGTATGTCTGAACCCATTAGTGTTAGGATCTGAATTTCAGTAACTGACAAAGACTGCTCTAACACCAGTGCTGAAAAACATTCAGTGATAATTGTCAAATTACTGTTGTTGTTTTGATTACTTGTATTATTATTTTCATTATATTACTTTTTTGGTTGACATTCTGCAGGAGGGATCCTAAACTGGCTTTCCACCAAACAGGAGTGAGGTTCTATGGCGAGAAGGAAACACATAGACTAAAAAGAAATGTAAAACTTTATGTAATTTTTCTTGATATACAATCTTAACAATTGTTTCCTGACTTAATAAGAAAGAGTTGTGATTGATTCTAATCTTGGTTCTTGGAGACTCATCTAATATCAAGGTTTTGTCTGGCAATAAGGTTGTTGTGGCAGTAGGTGACTGTTCCTTCAGTTCACATTATTGAGTAGAGTGGCTAACAGATGGCAACTTTGCCAGGTAATAGTTTAAGTAAAGAAAGACTACCTAAAATCAGATACAGTGCCCACCAAATAAACCCTCTACTGTAAGAATGGAGTGAATAAATTAGATGTAGCAGACACAAAAACAGCTACAAGAAGGTAGCAAGAAAATGTGCAAATGAATATGTGGGATGGATAAAGGCTTTCAAGTTGAAGGGTAGCCACAATTACACACAACATTATAGCACAAAATCTCTCTGACAATAAAGACAGGTGCAGGGAAAAGAAGAAGGATGTGATTCTTGAATGTGAATGTGTGTGTGAATGAATGTGACGCGTAGTGTAAAGCGCTTTGAGTGATCGATAGAACTACAAAAGAGCTACATAAGTTCAAGTCCAAGTCCATCCAAAGCCAAATGTAGTCCATTATAACCTGTCAAAATACCTTCATCAGTGTGTCTCTGCTTCCATTCTTTCCTTAACAATCACAGTGTTAACATGCAGGCAGGGGCAGCTTAGCTGGAAGAGCAGCCACTGTTTCCTATCTTATCCTGACAGTATATGTAAAGGGGAATGGTGGAAAGTGTGAGACTCACTGCTGTTAACAAAATTGGTGATGTGGAATCCATGATACTGAAAGCTGAAAGCTTGTGATTGGTTGTGAGCATCTGATCTGAATAATTTCCAGCAGCAGATGCCAGTTTAGCCTCTACAGCCAGATGGACTGAGACTTATTGTGTCAGTGCTGGATAAGCATGGGCATGCAACCAGGCAACTCCCAGCCTCCATGCGTTCAGTAATGACACCAATTTACATGAAAGCTCACATTTCATCTGCTATCAACTGTGTGCGGCTTTCACACATACATTCATATTCATATAGCTCAGTCCAAGTTTTAATATGAGGGGAGAACTGCTAATTCTTCTTCTCTGTCTTACAGATGGCTGGTAAAGGGAGTTGATGGGGGTAAGGTGGGGGATGGGGGGGCTATGTTCAGGGCTGGAACAGGGGACATGACTTTGGTCTTGGGTGTGTGTATTTGTGTGTGTGTCTGTGTGTGTGTGTATGTGGAACTCAAATCTAAACAGATGAGTCAAAAGCTCATAAACAGACATGTCCTATTAAAATGTTGTAAATTCTTCTATAAACCATCTCTGCTCTCTATCGCCAAGATGCTGTTAGTATTACCATTAATAACACCACTGTGAATGTTAATGGATTGGTAGTGGATTTGATGATGGCTTTTGACTGTAACAATGTCTTAACATTTACAAAGCCATTAATTATAACTAATAAACCTTTTATAAAGAGGACCTCACTAGAAAGAGGTAACCAAGGTCCTAATGTGGTAGTCAGATGCTAAAATCATCAAGCAATTGCTGCCAGAGTTTCCTTTATAATTCCATTCACATTCAAATCAGTGTCATTAATTATTACAGCCAACACTCAATCTGCAACCAAACAAAAGTTTTGGCTTGAGATATCTTGGATTAAAAAACTGTTTTCTTCCATTATATTCCTCTACTGTATTTTTGTTGAATTCATTACCATTGGCTTTAAGCCCATAATCAAAAAATGCTAAATGCAGGCAGTGATATCAATGTAACATCAATCAGCATCATCAACATCAATCAAAACAATGAACAGATTTACCTGCCCTGAGGTCTGATTATCTAACTGTGATTAATTGAACTATCAGTTTGCTAAATAAAGAACAGAGCATGAATTACAGAAAGACAAAAGAATTGTTAAGATGGAAGGTATACTGGGAGAGTTACCGTCTTTGCTCCTGAGTGAGCTGAGGTTCGGTGGTGTATCAATGTTGGACTGGACACAGTAGACCTCCCGGGTCTGAATCCCACCTCCACACAACCCTGTCTGGTTTCCACGCCGACGGTCCTGTTGGCTGAGCAGCACATCCACCCTGCACTCCGTCCACTCTGTGGTCTTCCACCTGTAACTGAGGACCAAGATAGAAACAAGAATAGTTTGTCTGATATTAGCTCCATGTTGAATGATTTAAACGAGTCAATAGATGTTCTTTTAGATGTTGTAGATCAGTATCAGCCCTCAACAAAACAGGCAAGGGAAGGAACTCTATCATTTTGTGTTGTTGAGTTGCTGCCATACAGACTATTGACTACTGGTTTGTTTGTTGTGTCTAAACACAGTTCGTATTGACTTAGCTTATATGTGAAGCAAATGCAGTCAGGTCAAAGGTCACTGGGTTTTAAGTTTCATTTCCTGCATAGAGGAAGTTTAACAAATCAAACAAATCAATCAAACATCTGTATACATTTAAATGTTTCATGTATTTGTTTTATTACAAAGTAATTAATGTGAATCACATTTAAACCTTTTATATATAACCTTTCATATTTAGATGGCACTGTCTTGTTCAGATTTAGGTTATGGTACCTTCACAGTCTGTTAATTTGCCATCAGCTTCTAGTTTCAAATCTTTCCTGTGTTTCCTGTGCCTTTTTTAACCTTGTTATTCTGTAGTTTATTTCATAGGTCTGGGTGTTACAATCCCTGAAGATTCAATGCAGCAATTGACTTGAATTGCCTCTGCCTCTGCTGCCAGATCGTCATACCGCAGCTTTTTCCATTCATAGGCCTCATCGATAGAAACCTTCCAAGAGACTGTTAGTTCAATGATGAAGACACTTTGGCAGGAGTTAGACTAGAGGATCAGATCTGCATGCAGGTTAGTGACTGCGATTTTTGGTGGGAAGGTGAGTCTCTGGTTTAGGTTGACAGACATTTCCCAATCCCTGGCTGTATTTAGTGGGCATGAGTCGGGTGGTGAGGGCTTGGCCCGCTGTTTCTCCCCTTCGTCGGTGGCGCACCGCCTCCACCACCAGATGCCGGTGTTCATTTGGTGTTGATTTTTG
>BRZM01003192.1:18403-32626 GCA_033238685.1 Lates japonicus | reverse complement strand
GAAACAGGACAGAAGATCACATATGTGTCAGAAAACAACAGTATTTCTGATGCGTTTGTTGTGTCGCATTTGTGTGTTTGTACGACATAAACAGTTGAAGACCGAGCTCAATCAGAGTTAACCAAAGATTGTCTGTTAGGAGTTCGCCACAGCTGGCGGGATGTGCCAAATGGCCCCGAACAGCTGGTAATCATAGCCTCGCAGTCTTCGTTGTTCACCAGGCACCAATACTGCAGGCTTACAAACAGCAGCTGCACCTGGGAGGTCGCAGCATTCGCGTTTCATCATCTCCACGTCACAGGGTCAGCGGTGATCCGAGCCGAGGCCCATCAGGCCGGGGTGACCAGTCTTCCGTGCAACAGGTCGCCGGAGTAGCTCGTCGAAGATGGCCCCTGTCGTTACCGTTGCGGCAGCACGATTGGTTTCTTCAACAGAAGATATGCCCGTCCGATTTTCAGATGACAGATTGAAGACCGACATTCGTACGGACGGTGAATGCAGCCAGAGGATCAACATTAACAGTAGACGAATTGTCAGTCCTTATCGAATCAGAGAAAGTTTGATGTTGATGTTCAAGGCTGAAGACAGATGAAGGGCAGCGTTGCAGAAATTACGGTGATCATCAATCAGCAACCAGTCACTTGTTGCTTAGCAGCAAGAAAGTTTTAACAGCCAGAACATTGCTGGCCTCAACCGATATTAGTCATCACAGGCAAACAAGAGCAGAACAGTAGCATTATGAAAACCTGCGTTAACTGTCAAAACGTTTTTCAGTGAAATTCCTCACCAGCTATGGCGTCTGAGTCCATTTGTTTTCCGGGCTTCATCGCGTTTGCATCAGCAGTTATCGATAGAAACCATTTTGCTGGCGACGACATTGCATACGTTATTGTTTGCCGAAGACCATATCGAACTTTGAATGGTCGGTTACTTCACGAAGAGCGCGGAACTATAAAATCCTCCATTTGGTCGACTCTGATTAACAGTTCTTCACATGAATTAGATGAAATATCAGAGACAGTTGACAGAAACTTTGGTCTGTTACTACAACACACAGTATTCAATCACAGCGAGCGACATGAGCGTCGTCAGCAGTTCAGCAGTAGTGATTGTTCGAGGCCGCCTCCCCACTGGCGCCAACACGCACCGTACCAAAGCCGTTCATTCCACGAATACAGACGCCACCACAAACCCCGTTTCGCGCCTCACACAAGCCCAGTGTCCCGCAGCAGCGCGCTGCCGCCCGCACCCGGCACAGCAGTGAAACAGACAGACGGCACATGCAGCAGTCAGACGCACCTCAACAAATGGTCCTGGGACGGCAGTAAACGATCGGCTGTCCAGTTCAACACCAGCCTGGCTGACCACTGAACACCTCACCTCAAACCGATCAACAGCATTATGACGTGGGCCAAGACCATCAACGGCTTGCACCATCACTGTTACCCGCGTTCACAGAGTTGTTCAATGCCGGTTCCCCACAATAAAGACACGCACGTAGTGCACCGGTCAACGAACAGAGTTGCACCATTACAGTCTCTGTCTCAACGTCTCGACACTGAAACAAAGCTCTTCTTCTTCCGTTCATTATGCCTGAAGTCTCAGCATGGCAGCCGTGCTGGTCAACTAACACAACGCAGAAGAGAGGAGCACGAGAACACAGAGGCTACACAGGTCATCGTCAGGATCAAGAACAAGATCGAGTCGCCAGGCGGCGCAGTCACAGTTCCCGCGCGCCAACACCGCCTGTAGCATCGTAGCACATCATCATTGCGAATTTCATACATGGCTCACGTACTGAGTTTCGCGTCGTTCCTCACCACAGAGCCAAAGAGCGGCGAGGGCAGTGAAACGCCTTTTGCTACCACTCTTCACAGCCTTCCGTCATTGTTTAATTACCTTCCGTCCTCTCTCTCCTCCGTTACAGATGGACTGAGACAGTTCCAAACCAAACAGTGAAAGCGGCACAGTGTCGACAGAGGATGATGTTCAACGCCATCACTTCAGGCTTCTCCATAGCAACATGTAACTACCGATATTGCCGCCGCGAGTCCACCCGGTTTATTTCATTTCAACGACGGTAATAAGAAACGATAACATTCGAGACGCACGGCGTATGGTAATTGAGTAACAAAGCGTATATGGCAGCCATTAGCTACCATATGCAGCCCGCCAGAATACATGCTATTCATTTCATCAGTAATACCTTCTTCTTGCCGTCGAGCGAGTTCACCTTTCTTCATTGAATTAATAATATTTCGCCCAGGTTGCGGTTTTTTTCTATCTCCTTTCTTCCCCCAGCGAAAAACGCAGCTCGCAACGCCCCAGCCCACCGCACGAGTCATATCACAGCTTTGAGCGTATGATTTCACCGTTGTTGTTACGATGTAACAGAGGCGAGCCTGAGCACATCAAATGGCCTCGATATTACCGGCGGTCGCCGCCATTCGATCGCATCGAGTTGCAACAGATGTCCTCATACTTGAGTTACGCCGCGAAAACAGCAGCTCGCCGCGGGGCATTCATTAACGATCATTAAGAACGCGAAAGAATGACGGAACTCGTTACATCGGGATGTTCATTGGCACATTATCTCAGTTGGTCTGAGTCCGCGTTATTAAAATGCTTCCTCAGACAACATGGTTTGAGTTGGCCCACCAGTAAGTCATATCACAGTACAACACAGTTTTGTCGTGGCAGACTTCAGCGGCAGCAGGCGCCCAAGCCTGAACAACGTAAAGAAAACAGCACAGTTAACAGGCTCCTCAAGACATTTTTTGGTTTAGCCCAACCGTATTTAGGTTGAATATCACCCTCTTTCCTTCAGGTTACCTGTTCTTCTCTAGTACCTGAGCATGACCGTCCCAGTCTCTGCCCGACCGTCTCACGGAGGACTTACCAGACAGTCGTGCCCAGGGTCCGATGAAAACCGGTGAGTTCCCAGATGGGAATTCCTGTCTGCTGGCCCGTCAGTGCCACCCAGCATCACACCATGCATAGCCATCAACACCATGTGCCCATCTCCCCAGACAGCAACCCTGTGTCACGATGGCACCCTTTTATTACAGCTATTTGTCCTCACTGTTATTTTAAAGAAGTTTTTCCATTCAACATTATTTCGTTATAGTTAGAACATATTTGTCTGGGGGTTTCTGAGGCTGTACGTTTGCCTGCCTGCCAGCCCAGTGGGGACCGAGCCAGGAAAAGCGGTAATATGGTCAGGTGCATGGAAGCATTTTGCAGCCTTCAGGAATTTTTTGAATAAATATGGTCAGCATATTGTTTCCTATAGCAGGTGTGAGAATGTACAGGGAAAACTTTAAAGTCTGTGGGGTTAAATAAGCTGTAATAAAAGCCACCAGCCATTTTAGGCTGTCTGTTAGACATGGTGGTGATGTATATATTATGTATTCTAGGCAGCAAATAAGGGCTGAAGATTAGACTTAGGAATTCCACACATCTAGGGTGCATTATCTCCTCTGTAGAATTTCCACCTATTATGAAGGAGAGGCCATGTCCTGGACCCTGGGAGCTGTGTTGTCTGGGGCATTAGCTCCTGGTAGAGTCCCTCCGTGAAAATTCATCCCAGGCGAGGGGCTTAGACTAAGACTGGATCCAAGAACCATTATAAATTTCGAAGAAGGAACCAGTCAGAAGGGAGCTAGGTATCGGCCTACATGGTTTAAGTTACACAGCAAAAAATAATGGCATGGTGCTATGCTGTTTTACATTATTTCATGCTGTCTAGAGGCTTGAAAATATTTTGTATTTAGCCAGTTGCAGCTGAAGTCCCAGACCTTACAGTCAAAATTACAGTATATTTATGCTGTGATATAACTACTAGTGGGTAACTCAAACCACTGTTGTGTTTGAGGAAGCTATTTTTAATGCTTATGAGGGTTCAGTTCAACTGGGGATGCAATGGCACCAATGGGGAATATCCTAATGAATAGCAGGACCGCGGTTATTCTATTTCTTTGTTCTCTTAAATGATCATTAATGGACATCCCACCCTGGTCACTCCCAGCATTTTTGCTATTTCACAGCATAACTACAAAGTATATGAGGTTATCTATTTTAATAATCTGACTAGATGTCTCTTTAGAGCCATATTATTGAATATCCTCATGAATACATTGATATGTACCAGAGTCCATATCTGTTACATCATCTTGACTGCTGTAGCGAGACATTAGAAATCCATACACTAAAATATGATATGACCTCGGCAGCTGTTGAATTGATCAGCTTTAAAAGTTGTAGCACGCTTCCTTTCTGGGGAGATGAGAAAGGAGAGGAAAAAACCACTGAATTGTAAAATCAAGACAATTTGTGAATTCAATATAGAGAAAATACGACTCACAAGGCAGCTTATTAAGAGCTATTACTCTGATGAAAATAGATAGCACAGAGTTCACGGGCTGCATATGAGAAGCTAAGTGGCTGCCATACAGCTGTTATATGGCATTGAAGGTAATTTGGCCGCTACACCGTGTACTTAAGTTGGGTGGTTTATCTCGTTTTATTACCATCATTTAAGCAAATAAAACCAGGTAAGACCACTTAACTGTGCATGTGCATGGTAAGGTTATGGCTTGCTGCGGAGAGGTTACAAGGAGCAGCACGGGCAACATCCAGTCCCTCTATCACTCACCCCACTGTGCCGCCCACTGTTTGTTTGATTTGTCTGGTCCATCTGTAACCAGGAGGAGAGAGAGAGAGACAGAGAGGATAATTGTAATGACGAGAGAAATGCAGATTGAAAGAGTGAAGTATAAAAAAACATTCCTCTTTTTTCATACTTCACTTAAATTGTAGTGGTTGTTGCAAGAAATAATTTTTTAAGAAACACAAGTAATGCAATGAAGTATGTATAAAGTTATAATAATTAATAATTAATACTCCTGATATACAAACAGGTGTTAAACATAAAAGACAAGCTTCACGCTACTCTCTTTGACTCAGTCACTATGTTCTTTTGATCCTGACATTATTTTATGCCAAACCTCTGTATTCCTCAGTGCTCCTCTCTCAGCATTAATTCTGCATTCTTGTGTAGTCATAAAACACAGTTGAACCAACTGCAACACTTGCCATGCTGAGACTACAAGTACATAATAGACGGAAGGAAAAAGAGGGCTTTGAGTGACAGGTTAATGTGAAGACGTTGAATAAAGAATATATGGGTCTGTAAGACTCTATTTGTTATTGGCAGTGCACACATGCATATCTTTGTACTTAGAACCAGCTTGTTAGATGCTCTATGGGCACGATGAGGTATGTGTTTGTGTGAATTTTAAATACATTGTGTCTGCCCACATCCACTATGTCTGTGTGTGTGTATGTATGTGTGGTTTGAGTAAAGTGTGTGTGTAAAATAGTGTGTGACTGGATTACTTCAGTGTTTTACTGCCCGTCCCAAGACAAACATTTGTGGGGGGCCGTCCAGTAACTGCTGCATATGCCATCCTAATCTGTTTCCCCTGCTGTGCCAGGTGTGCAGGCAGCAGGCACTTCTGCAAGGACACCAAACTATGTGGAAACTGCACTCAAGGCAAAGCTGGGGGACAGTAGTGGCATAAATCCTCTTGTAATTATGTCGTAAACAGAGATGGAACAATAAAGCTTTGTTTTGATGCGTGTTGCAACCGAGTGGGAGGCCCAACCTCAGACAAATCACTTCCTACTGGGCCACTGGCGGCCTTCTTTACACTCTCCTTGTCGCTTCATGTGATTGAATACTGGTAATGTTGGTTGCCAAGTGACAGATTGGTCCAAAGGACTCTATCAGCTGTCCATCCTGACTAACCATCTGGTTCGTAAGAGACTGTTAGTGTTAAGTCATTTAAGAATGGAAGTTTTTTTTATAGTTTCCGCATAGCATTGTAGAGTGTATTATTTAAAAGTTCAAATATGGTCTTCAACAAACAATAGCATGTCTGCAAAATGTCACGTCATACATGTAAAATGGTTTCTATCAATGCTCACTGTTACACAAACGCAGTGGGGCACATATGGAAAACAAATAGATGGAAATGGATCAGGCTTCACTTTATATAGCTGGTGAGGTTCACTGAAAAAACAGGTTTTTTTTGTAGATTAGCACGGGACACCGCTAATACTTACTGTTTCTGCTCTTGTTTTTGCCTCTTGTCGGTTTGATGATAATATGTCAATTTAAATTGATGCCTAGCAAGTGTCTGGCTGTTAAAACTTACTTACTTACTAAAACTGCTCGTGAGCTACAAGTTTGCCCCTGATTGTCTGAAAATGAATCCCACCATGGATTTCTCTTTGCGCTGCCCTTCATCTGTCTTCAATCTTTAAAGACTTATCTGTATCAAACTTCTCTGATTCAGATAGGTTTGGCTTAATTCACCATCTACCTGTGCAAATGACAGTCCTCTTGAAACTGGCTGCATTTCACACGTCCATTACGAATGCTCAGTAGTAATCTAATATCATCTGAAAATCAGACAGAACTATCTTCTGGCTTTCCAGAGAAACCAATCATCTTTTTTATTCTGCCTGCTTTCAGTAGCAGTAAGGCAAGGGGGCCATCTTGTTTGAGCTTCCTCCACGCTGACCTGTTGTCATATCTCCCATTGCACGGAGGAAGATAAAGGCATAAAATGTGTCCTGCCCCAGCCTGATAGATCCCCAGCTCTGAGATCACCGCTTGTGTCCCTGTGTTTATTGGAGGTAGTGGAACACTTTGAGCTCTTTTGCTGATTATCTCCCCAAGATTGTGTCTCTTTATTTTGCTGTCATGCCTTCTGAAGTGGCCAAAGAGTTTCCTAGTGTGAACAGCAGAAGAGACTGCAGGAACACTGAATTCTGTGTTGTTGTGTTCTTCAGGTTATTTGGCACATCCATAACAAATGGCCAGACTCCTCTTTGAGATAATGCTTTTAGTTTTATCTGGTTAAGGCTCAGTCTTTGGCTGGCACGTAGTGTTACAAACACACAAATGTGCATTTTTTAACAAACACATAGAAATACTGTTTGTTTTTCTGACACATAATGTGATGCTTACACAGTCCTTTGAGTACTTGTGTCCTTCATGCTCTCACTACCATGCAACCTTAGTTGTATTCAGACTGAGTCTGTGGGAAGAGACAGTCACACGGATAAAAGGTGAAACCACACATCTGAAATGTAATCCCTTCAACCGGGCTGGTTGTAGGTGACTTTGAATCCTTGAATGCAATGATGTCATCTTTGCATTGCAAAACCATTTCAATATGTCAGTTTGTCAGTTGTCAGTTTGATATAATTTTACCTTGTGGTCACTGGATTTGGATATAAACTTTTTTCCAGGTATTTGTTTTGCCTTTATTTGGATAGTGATAGTGGAGTTTGAACCTGGGCCACTGCAAGAAGCATTCAGCCTTGATGGTATGCGCCTAACCTGGTGAGCCGTTGGTATACTCCTTAACCCATTTTTATGCCTCCATGCCTCCATTTGGGCAAGTTAGGTTACCATAGCCCAGTTTTGGCAGTTAAATACCAGTTTCTTTTAAACAGGAATAAACCCTCAACTGTTGGAGTGCTCAGATGCCTGCCTTTCTTTCCAGTGTGTAGATGCAGCCTGATAGCACACTTTGAACAAATCACAGAGTTAGCTCCAAGCTGATCTTGAGTTTGCATTGTGACTGAAAAACAGTATTTTTAATGGATAAAATGTTGTGCCTGGCTGTTTTTTACAGTCGTGAAAGCCTTTATTTTATTCATTTTATTTGCAAACAGGTGGGTACCATGTACCTACTTAGTACTGGAGAGTCCTTTTTGATGGACATGCCTGGGAGGCATGGTGGGAGAGGAGATGAGCAAGAAAAAAGGAAGGAGTGGGAGTAGCAAACACATAAAAACCTATAAAATTCTTCAAAAAGGAAAGAATGTATGTTTTCATGCTTCTCACTCTGATTTTTGGATCTCAGTTTAAGATTCTCCCTCTTTTTTTCTATAATTATATATTTTGAATGAAGAAGGTAGATAGGGATTTCCTGAAGCAGCTGTTAATTAATATAATCATCAGAGGTATCAGAGTGCATCTGTGGCCTCTTTTCGTTTTGGGTTCAGATGCAAAATTCAAGACCAGATTACTGAAGAGATGGAGTCTCTTGCTCTTGCTTAATTTTCTGAAAGATTTCCTCTGAGATGTCACTTAACATCACCATAATAGTTTCTTCTCAAGAGCGGTCACCCTGACTCAACAAGCCCTCTCAAGAATCAACCTGAGCTTGCCCACACAAGCTCAGCCTCCCCTTCAACTTCTCTTGTGGTACTGACTGTAAGTTCACTATTTATTATTAGATTATCTCACACTACTCATAATCAGACCACAATGCTAACATCACTAATTTCTACATGTCAATGACTGGATAAATCACCTTTTTACAATACGTGGTATATCTTAATCTTAATCAATGTCTATAAAAAATATTATGAAGTTAAAGTTATTGATATTCTAAAGTGATGTGATTTTTAGTCAAGTGGTTTCCCTCTGTGAACAGTTATTCTGGTGAGGCATTCGTCCATGGTCCAAGTTGAAAAACATGTAGCTCCAGTATATGAATATGAAACAGACAATACACACTAAAAATAACACAGTCAACTGTCACACTGAGACCAGCCACATAGCTTGTCGTTTTGTTAACAAATACAAAACAACTTTATCTAAAGAAACTGCACGACATTGAAAGCATTCACACATTCGAGAAACATTTGTGGCAAGCATAATGCAATGGCAGTAAATCAGTAGTTTGTATCATTGCAAAGCTGAGGCTTTCAACATAAAGTCAGATTGATTTTCCGTGCTAAATGTAGCAAGATTTCGCTGTCAAACTGCAAGGTTTAACACGAGATCAAAGGAGCACATTTATGTTTCATGTATTATGAAGAATTGTTGAAAGCACAAGTAAAGCATAAAATCAACTGCAGCTTATACTTGTATTTCCCGGTGACTGTGGAGAGTGAGTGTCCTGTGTGTTATCACATGCTCACCCCTGCTGACATATCCTTGAGGAAAATGCATGAACTAAATGTACCTCAATGGCTTGCACTGGCATCATATATCTCCCAACACGGCTAGTGCTATGTCAAGTGCAAATGTGGGAAAATTCATTTAGCCTTTTAGTGTTGATTCATTTAGTAATGTCTCAGTTTAAAGTACATATGCTCCATATCATTAAAACAGCAAAGTTCAGTGTTTACAGATGCAGTCATCCGAGCCTGAGATCTGAGGTCCTTAACTTTCTGCTGGAGGTGTAAAGCCCATCTATAGATGTGGAGGAAACAAAGTCCCAATTACTCTGTGTGTAATAAGGTGATTCAGAGCCTCTCTTCCCTTTTGCAAGTTACTGGAGGGAAGCTAATGGGCTCTATGCAAATTAGAGCTGGCATTTGGTTTCTTCTCGGTAGACCTGAAAGGTGAGGTGAGGGGGTCAAGAGGAGGGACAGCCATTATCATGACTCATATGAAGGCCACATTCATATCCATGTACTTCACACCTTTGGCCTTGAGGGTGGGATAAGAAATTAGAGAGCACAAAGGGGTCAAGGAGTTGCTGAAGGAAAGAAATTGAGAGCAACAACATGCAGAGAAAATGAGAGAATGAGGAAAATTTGGAAGGAAAATTAGAGAGGGGAATGGCGTAAACATAGGAAGAGACAGAGCAAAGACAGGGAGGCGTGGGTCTGTCCTTGCTATTAGCCACAGTTCCCCGGCTTTATTTCCTGTCATGGTGCTGCTTTTTAATTGACATTAAAATGCACTGACCAGTGTGTCAGTGCTCCCCCACTCCCTCTCCCTATACCCTCAATCCTCTTTTCACTCTCTACCTCTTTAACTCTCTGCACTTGACTGACGTGGGCTGTCATTTACATACAGTATGGCGTGACAGAAATGGCACCCTTACCTCACATCTCACCAGCAAGCTGTGACGGCCAGCAGTTCCTTCCCATCAGAACGGTTTTGCTTGTAAAACCTTGTTCTGTATTCTGCCTATCTGCACAAGCACCAGCTTCTGTGTGTCAATGTCATATTTCATGGCCTTGTCATGTGTAGAAAAAAATTGCCTCTTGCCAAGACAAAAAAATGCAGCATTCCCACAGGGATGCGAAACCAGCTCCCATAAGTGCAGCAGAGCTTTCAGATGCTATGTAGGGGGAGGAGATGGAGACTAATGCCTTTGCAGTCAAAGGAATGCAGATCTATGAAGCAGAAAGTGTGCACTATTAAGGTAGAGTTAACACTTGGCAGAGATGACTGGAGCATATTGTCCTGAAATATATTCTAAGAAATCCTAAAAGTTGTTTAAATTTAGAAACACGTGAGATCTGTTTTTCCTCTGTATAATGATCCTTCTGAAGTCTTTGTTTGCTTATTTATTTATTTGCAATACATTTATTTGCAGCACTTTTCAGAAATGTCCCAGCAGTTGCATCTAAATCGATGTGAATCAGACTTGTGGAGAAAGTACCTTAACCCGATGTGAATAGATGAAGTTTTGGAAAAGAGACCTGCTCTGAAAGGCCAATAACAGCCAGACCTAATTGGAAATATTTAGATCAAATCCAAACTGCAGTGGCACCAAAAAGAGCCAAACAAGTAATTATGGAAGTAATTTTTCATTCCACTTTACAGTTCAGTCAGCTACAGAGAAGACGTATTACTCTGTTGGAGTTCGTACAACTACGGAAACATTCACAGTTAAGTGGAGATTCTCCCTTCGCGAATAATCATACTCACAGAACTGACATTAATTAGCAAAAAGCTGATACAACCTGCAGCTGGAGATGTTTGTCATTTTAACCAGTGAAAGTGATGGGCAGCGCTCGGGAAAAAACGAGGTGCTGCTATTTGAATGATTTCTCCACTGCTCTTTGCCAGTAATAAGTAGCATCAGTGTTCATCAAATCTGTGTGTTTTGCCAGCCTTTTACATAATTTTACACATTCACACACTTTCACACATTTTTTCATTCTCATATTCTGCAAACCCTTGCACTGTAGAGCCTGGCTGTCATACAGGAGAGCATCAACATTAGCAGGCTGAGGGGGACAAAGCAGTTAAGAATCACAGTAGATTACAGCAGAAAGAATCATATTGTGACGGGTTTCATTTAAGCTGATATTGATTTATAAAATATGCCTCGATTGGCTCATGTACTGATCCTTAGCATCAGCTCAGGGCATCTCCAGTATTAAATAAAGCTAAAGTGAATTGGTAGATACTATCATCACTTCATCACAACAAAAAAAAGCTCACATGCTTGTAACTATCAACAGTTTTATGTGCACATCTCTGTTTAAAATGTAGCTTACCGGCTCACAATTTTTTGTGAAACATGTTTAGTAGTTTGAGCAAGAGAACAGCCACACCTCAGCATTTTACCTTCCATTCCTTTCTGCTCCACTTCCCCAGATCAATGAAACGATAGACTGCTGAGAGAGGACTAAGTTCCTCTGCTGTGGTGGAATGAATGATTGTGTGTCTGTGCCTGAGTCTGTTAATATGTTTCCATGTGCATCGTGTGCAGTGAAATTATGCATTCTTGCGTGTGTGAATGTGTGCATGTGTTAATATATTCTAGCTAATGAGTGCCTAACAGCATGTGCCACGTTTGTCTGTGTGTGTTTTAGGCTTAAGCATAAGTGTGTGTTTGCATGTGTGACTTTATGCTTTTGCACAGTCTGATTTTTATGTTTGTTTGCGTGTTGTGTTTTTGTGTGTGTACGTTTGTGTATGTAAAAATATTTTTTCTTGGTAGTTGACTTATATATTCACATACACACCCAGAGCAGCACAACTCTGAGAGCAATCACAAGGTACACAGGGTAGTGAATGGTTTGCAGAGGTCAGTTAATGGAGTTACTTGATGGATAGTTACTAAGAGAGAGAGAGAGTGAGAGGAAGATTGATAGAGGGAAGGACAGAAACAGACAGGTGGGCTATTAGAGACAGATAAAAGAGGAGAGATGGATAAATATAACATAATAGAGAGCAAGATGACACACGTTGAGAGCGAAGGAGACATTGAGTGCGTGGACATCATACTGTGCAGCCAGTGTGTTAAAGCATTCCAAGGACACACTCTCTCCTTCATGGTCCTCCTCCCAGTGGCAGAGATGTTTTGCAAAGGTTCAGGTTCATGTCCTCCAAGACTGCTACTGTTTCACCTGTCTGTTTACAGCCAGCACCCTCTATCAATCTTCCACTCTCCTCTCTCTCTCAATGCTATCAAGTAACTCATCCTCTGCTCCAACAATACCTGCTAATTGATTGGCTTTCTCGAGATGGCGCTGCGGAGGCCAGTGGTGCTGAGTCGACTACCGAAAAATGTTTTTACGTACTATTACACTGAAACATTGCCTGTTCAGGCTGTGAAAAAGCTCCGGACGTGCAGCGTAAGGAGTCACCTGGCTGCACCTTGTGAAGCCATTTCTGCGCGTTCAAGCGTGACATGCTGTTGGGCGTGGCAGGCTGCCAACGTGCGCACGCTGCGCAGTGCGTTGCTGCACGCGATGCGCGTGAAACGTGTTAACGGACTCGGGCACGAACGCACAATCGTTCATTCCACCACGCTGGGGCTGGTCTCGGCACGGTCTGTGGTTGAGTCTGAGGTCAGGAGGCAGAAAGGAGATGAGCCAAAATGCTGATTATGGCTGAATGCCTGCTCAGCTGCAAGCATGTTTCACAAGGTATTGACATGTGTTCGCTTGAGACTGCTATAAACGTTGACAGTTACCTGACGTGTGGGCACAGGCGTGATGATGCCAGTTCGCTGGCTTTGTTGTGCGGAGATGCCTGGTGATAGCGAGATCCGTACATGAGCCAATCGGGCATGACTGCAAATCGTGTCGGCAAATGAGGCCCGTCTGCGCTCTGTAATGTGGGTCTTGACTTTCTTTGTCCCCGGCGCTGGCGATAACTCTGCCGGGCTCTACGACCTGATTTTGCGGGCTGGGAATGAAGCAATGACGAAAATTATTGAAAACGGCAAGCACCACGAACTGATGCTGCCGTACGGCGGGCGATGGAGAAATATTAATAACGGCGCCTCGTCCCCGGCGCTGCCATCACTGGATGAAATAACGGGTTGTGTCAGCTTTTGCCAGTATCGGTCGGTTCAATATTGTTCGCGAAGATCTCCGCAGCTGAAATGTTCCGTAATACGAACTCCAAGCTCAGCCTCGTCTTCTCGAGATTGTTCTCCGTGGTCTGACGTTGATGACCTTTCAGGCTGTTCCAAATCTGTTCACCATCCGGATAGTGCTCTCACAGAACCGGATGCATCGTTTAGACTGGCTGCGGGACATTCTGGTGCTGCATAATGTGTTGGAAAGCAAACAGACTCGGGGATCTACGGAAGAGCAGATCAGGACTGAAGCGACTTTGGGGCCCTGTTGAGATATGCTCACTGCCAGGGGTGGCTCTGCAGCAATGTGCGCGCTGCCAGCCTGTGGATGTGCGTTCGCTGACTCACGAGGGCGACCTCCATCTCCTCACCCCTGCGCAACGTCTCAGCTCTGCTGCGCTTATGAAGACTGGTTTCTTTTACAATGAGGCCTCTTCGTTACAACTGGCTGATTTCACGTGAGGCCATGATGCGGGCGTTGGGCGCATTTGGTGCTGCTGTAGTCAGAATAGAACAACTGCAAACAGGCTGGTCGGGAAGCTGCTGACGCTGCATCGCTGCTGGTCGGTGACGAGTGCCGTTTGCTCGCCCCTGCAATGGCAACCCACGTCGATCGAAGATACGAAGGATGGTGGAGGTGAGGTTGGGAGGAGTTCGGTGCTGAACGCGCTGGTCAGAATGCCTGTCGGTTAAAGCGGCGATAAAGCCGAGGACTGGTGAGCTGTGGCGGGTGGACCCGCCTCCTGTTGCTGCTGTGTGTTTGTGGGTCTCACTCGTTCATTGTTAGCTCTCAGTCGGCTCAGCAGACGCTGGTCACACCCTCAGTACGTGGACATGGATGTGACCTCTGCGGTCGTGATGACAGTCGCCTCGCCTTTTCGGTGGAAGGGGAAGCAGGTAAGCTCTGGTGCGCGGGAGCCCATTGAAACTCCCTCCCGGCTGCGGGAGGAGACTCTGGTCACTGTGATACACGCAGGTAATTGGGACTTTTCGCATCTATGGGCGGGCTTACAGTTGGTGAGCTCGGGCCTGTTCACTCTGGCTGCTGAACTGCTGACTGGAAATGAACATGTGCAAAACT